>JAHWXV010519016.1:0-13449 GCA_024586415.1 Phrixothrix hirtus | reverse complement strand
CTACCAAATGGAATTAATTAAAGCATCAAACTTCGAAATCAATGTGATTTACAGTGTAATCAATATCGTCAACGAGATCTTTAACGGCATCCTAAGCGATACTCTAAACAACCTGTAATTACATAATTGTTATTAAAAATCCTAAATTATTGGCGTGAGGCAAAGCAAACCAAAAGTACTCGCACACCTTTAGAAACAATTCTATAGTAGGTCGAAATACAAAACCTGCTTTATACTGAACAGTAACGATTCAAAAGAAAGATAGCAAGGTTCCAACCACGCCTTCTAGTGTCATTACGCAATACTATAGTAAAGATATCAGCACAATCAAAATTTAAATCTTAGACTGTGTGAAGACTATTAAAATGGTAATATCGCTTATTCTTTATACAGAAGCATCAACAACAAAGGATTATACTAACTAGGAATGATTGGTATCCATGATGGGACGGGAAAAGTTAATTAAAGCGAAAATAAATAATCGACAGGGAAATATGTGCAAAAGAAACTGCTGGAGATTGCATATTTTCTATAATGACATCGGACTCTATAACATTTGTTTCAGGTGCGACGGGTATCGCGATAAAAGAAAAATTAGAAAACGGTGATGCAATTGCGCTTTAGTTTATGAAAAGTGAAATTAACGAATTATTTTCTCTAAATATCTACTCAATTACGAACTTGAAATGTTCAGTAAATTCGAAACGTTATCTTATATTAGAATGTTTATAGCTTTAAATTGTCCCGATGTTATGCATATATCTTCGTTGCTTCCAAAATGCTGTAGTGAAGCTTCTAAAGTTAATAAAAATAGAAATTATGATAACGCTGGTAATGAATATATAACGAAACGTAAGTTTGCTGACTTAGAGGCCACATTTATATCTTATGTACATAATGTAATATTATGTAAAGGAGTAAGTCAACATAATGCAATACTAGCAAATCTGTTGTATTGGCATGAAAACTATTTTGTAGATTTATTTAGGGATAACTTAAAATTCTGGTTATTTTTAAGATTAAAAACCCCTCTGTATTGTATGCAAGTTAATTTTTAAGATAAAAATCGCTGTTTAAAATGTAACTCAAATATGCGTAGAAAAAATAAACGTCTAAAGTCTTTTAAGTTTTTATTTTTTCATCTTCTTCGTCTTAATTGCAAATATGACAATGACGGTAATTTGAGAAAGAGAGAGAGAGAGAGAGGAGAGAGAGAGGTAGCAATAGTAACTATAAATACATTCATTTGCGTGAAATAATCGCATAATTCCGTTTCACAACGAGAGAGAGGAACCACTACTACTATTACTACTAGTGGACTTAACACTATTTGAGAAAGAGAAGTAGTGGTCTTGTAAGGTCTTATTAATAAGCTACCAATTGAATTACATCTTCCTGTATACAATTTTTGTGGACCGGGCACTAAATTAGAAAAACGCCTGAAACGTCAAGATAAAGGAATTAATGAGTTAGATGACGCATGTGACTCAAGTGACCGGCATCAGGCTGATAAAATATTACAAGAAAAGGCATGGTAGCGTATCAAGTCAAAAGACGCTTTTGTTAGTGAAAGGGCAGCTGCGTTATCAGTTACTAGACTTATGAAAGTAAAGCGTAAAACTAGCATGGGTTTTAAATAGCTAAAAAAGAGTAAGAAGCTGTGCAGAGGAACAAAAACAAGGAAAAACAGACATAGAAAATAATTAAATTTAAATCGAAAATTTTGAAGAAATTTAAGCTAACGTTCCGCGGAAGAAGAAATAGAAATGTTGGCAAGGGTATTTCTGGTTTAATAAAGACGGCTGTAAATATTGCTAGAACCGAATTAAAGAGACAGGTGGAAGACAAAGGTACAAGTACCTTTCGTCATATCGCTACTTAAAACTGTCGGAATAATTCTGCTGATATCTTTATTTCCCGGCCTTTCTGCACTTAGAGCGTTAAGTGTTAAAGAATGGAGAATTTGAATACTCAGAAGAGGCAAAGTACAAGTACAATTTCGTATACAGAATTTATCAGCAGTTTACAGTGACTTTATCCAAAGATATCAGTTACGTAAATAATAATTAAATCAATGAATTTTAACAAAATAAAGTAAGGGGTATATAAACTGATATTTAAGTCAAAAAACCAACATACTTTATAGTGAATTACATATTTTTCTTTAGGATAAAGCTTAAATGCCAGTTTTGTATGCTTTTCCCCCTGAGGTGACTTCCTGTGTTCGCAACAATGCGGTAAGTCGGAATGTGACGAGTGCAATTGTTTTGGATATTGCAAGTCCACTTCAAATACCTCCCCTATAGCACTCTCATTTGAAATATTCATTCCATTTATGTTACCATTTTTATGTTGTGTGATCCACTTAAAGCCTCCGGTGGGCAGAAAATAATACATCACAATTCCACACATATTATTGATAGCAGGGTAGCCTACAAACTTTTTATATATTTTTCCGGACCGAAATCTTTTATATAGCAATTATTTAATTCACTCTACGTCTTTACGCACTCGTTAATGTCACCTCTAATTGAATTTTCAAAAATTAATATCATATCAACGTCACTTAATGGATCTAACTTAACTTTGGCAAACTTTCGAGATACATCCATCAAAAACGCCGTAATAGTTAAATAAATGAAGAATTTACGTTTCCTAAAAAAAATGTAAGAGAACTTTTCGATTCAAGATTACAGCAAAGAAATGTAATCACCCCTGGCATGTTATATTTCTGATGCCATTCTAGAGAGGAGGACGTGATTCAACCTTTTTGACGTTTATTTTAATGGCGCACGAGGGTAGCACCAAAATTTTGCGAAATGACATAGATCAAGGTATCGCCAATTCAAGTCTTATTAGCCTTGGAGAAAACAAAAATGAATTTTATATGAATTAATCTTCTTACAACTGTCATTCACTTATCACGCTGTGTGAAGTTACAAATATTGAGTATCGAGATATTTCAATATTCCTTACTCCGAAAGGTCTTTCTTCTCTAAACATTAAAGATCGGTTATATAGGGTATACGGGGAAAATTCACCGTCTTATTCTGTGGTAATGATTGGTCAGGAACAGGAATCCTGGGAAGATGACGTCAAAACAGGAAGTACGGCGTAAATTGGGACTGACAACAATGTTGTCTTTGTTGAAGGTCTCATATTAGGCCATCGGCACTTGATAGTGAAAAAATAGCATAAAAGCTGTTGTTTTCAGATACAACCGTTTGCCAAATCCCCCAAGATCACATAGATATGAACAAAGTTAGTGCAAGGTGGGTTCCCAAACACCTCTCAGCAGTTCAGCGCTAGAGTAATATATAATGTGCTCGATCCTCTTTGGATCTTTGTGGAGAAAATCATGTGGATGTATTAAAGACATTTGTTATAGGAGATGGAACCATGGTTCCACAGAGTCGATGTAATGGAAGTGAAAAGGAGAAGTACCGCAAAGAAAGTTCAAAATCTGTCAATTAACAAAAAAGGTGGTTGCTATGTTAATTTGGGATTGCGCGGAGATTAACCTTAAACAACGCAGCACTACAGTCAATGTGGCATATTATGCAACATTCCTACATAAATTGTCACAAAATATCTGGATAACATACGCGAGAAAGTGACAAGTACCGTACACTTGTTCTATGACAATATAGCTGTGTACACTGCTGGAATTACGCGAACCGCAATTCGTGACTGCAGCTTTGAACAAATTGATCATTCTCCGTATACACCAGATGTGACTCCCAGTAACTAACTAACTATTACCTATTTGGAAATTGATAAGAGACCTTTAAGGACACCATTTCAGTAGCGATAAAGAGTTGAAGACTGCAATTTGGGTAAATTTTGAAGACAGGCCGAAGGAATATCTCTTTAGCGGTATTGAATTGTTACTGAAACGATGTAATAAGCGCATTGATGTCAGGAGCGATTGTATTGAATGGTAAAATTTATTTGCTAATCTACGGCATTTCTTTCATAGTCAGGCCGGAAAATTTTCGCGCTTCCCTTAGTGAATATGATGTGAAGAAGCAGAACCTCGATTCTTCAAGGAGTAATTTGAAAAAAAATACTACTTCATAATGGCAATAACTATGAGTATGTTTCCTTATCAATAGCATATACTGCACAATTAAAAGGGTTCGATGAAAATTTGAAAAATGTTTTGTCGAAAATTAAGTACCAGAATTATAAATGGATTGTGTGTGGTGATTTAAAAGTTATTAGTATGCTTCTCGGCCTGCAAGGTGGCTATGTAAATCGTCCATGCTTTTTATGTGAGTGGGACAGCAAAATAGACGGTTACATTGGACGAGAAAGAAATTACTTTCCAAAATACAGTTGCAACAAGGAAATAAAACTGTACGTAAAGATTGCTAGGATAATACAATTTGCTGAGGCCTTGATCGGAGCTATACAAGATTTCAAATATCGATGTAATATTTCTTTTGGTATCAAAAGTAAAATGGAAAGGAGTTTTCAATTGTCCTGATATAAGCAAGCTTATCTGAAGCAAAAGTTTTGAGAGAAGTAGATCAAATCGAATTACAGGTATGGTTATCTTTCATAGAAACCGAAAAATATTTCTTAAGGGACACAAAAATTCCAAATCACGAAAAGATTGTACAAAAAACATGCCGAAGAATTTTGAGAAATTTGGTTCCTTCTTTCATTCTTGTTTGGACTATTTCTCAGACAACTTAGGCGCTGTTAGTAAAAAACAGGCCCAAAGATTTCGCCGAGATATGAAGAAAAGTGGAGTATACGTAAGATTTTAGAGAACTGATGGAGGTTAAAACGCGACTAGTCTCTAGTTTGATGTTCTAAGAACTCTCTTTTTTGAAACATCTAGAAATAATGTAAAACATCTAATCACATATTCGTAATCAACAATACAAATTCCCTCTTAGACAATTTCAACGAAGGTAGCAATGCCGTCATATTTGCAAACCAGTATAATTTTCTAGCTCTTCCTTTGTTTCTGAAAATAATATTAATATTTAGCATATAAAATATTCTCTTTTACCAAATACTTATTATTGTTATTGATACTTACCTTTACTTTTAATACTATACCTTAAAATCCCATGCCTTTTATTTTTTAGTCAATTACTTTCTAAGTATCATTCACCCTTTTATAAATTGTATAAACTTAATAACCTACCTTAATAACATGTAGCCTTTATTTTGTAAATCTTTTTCTGTGACGGTTATCAAAATGACATTTTTATTTTAAATTATTCGAACACCAAATGTTATAAAAATCAATTAAGCTAGAGACATTTATTTAAAAGAATTTATAAACATATTGAAAAAGCTAACGTTTACAGCTATATATAGATTTACACGGTATTTTTGTCCTCTTCAGCATATCATTTGGGATTAAAACTTCAGAAAATGTTGTTTGCTTATAAAATTTAGAAATGGTTAGCCATCAATTTTTACAGTCCACAGAAGTGCCTACTTTAGATCAAATTTTACAGTTAAATTTAAAATTTGAATTAAAAATTTAAACTTTTAGTACTGTCATCTCAGCTATTAACTTTATTTTTCATAAGTACTACTTTTTATTCTTTAGCTTATTACAATATACATATCATCGTGATATTGTTGTAGTACTAGTCTTAGTGCAGTGGGCTGCAAAAGCATGGACCAACTTGATTAACTCTGACATGTAATTTTTTCGAAAATCTGCCGACAGGTCAATTTCAGATTTTAGTAACATATGTTTTGACAAATAATTCAACTCGAATTCATCCATTTCCACGTGATACCTGCATCCCTTTAATATTTTTAAATGGAAACGTGGGTTGTGCGAGGTCTCAATTGAAAGAGCTATCAATTCTAAAGTTTTTCACTTTATGTCGATTCCTTTCCGAGTAACGCCTCTTTAAAAGTGTTAATTTTTAAATCGCACAATTAGATATAGTACATGGTTGTCTTAGTTTATGTGTTAAAATAATGCTTCGTTCAAACCTGGATATTTATTGTACACCCAAGAAATTATTTACAATATTCTAAAAGAATTTTAAACAGGCCTTCTCACAGTCAGGAAGTCAGTGGGCGACACTTAGACTTTTATTTATTTATTTACTTTATTTGTTTAATGACAAGGTTTTTTTTATAAAAATGCTTAGTAGTAATAGAGCAAGTGCTTTCTAATACCAAGTTTTCGACAAACAAGCCCATAAAATATTCTGTGGTCCTGTGACGTTATATATTGTAACAAAAATTAAAAACAATAAAAACTTAGTGGAACATTCTCGAACGATCTTTGCAAGTTCCTTATAATAAAATAGATGATGCAATCACAAACGACTCACTACATTAATCGATATCAGTCAATTAAATTCGAACTCAACAATGAGTCTAGTTTTGGAATTTATTACATCATTATTATGAGCAATATTCTGGACATTTCTTTATATTTTTCTAGAATTTATCTTTTCTATATAAACAGCAGGTTAAATTCCCTTAGTTTAGTTTTTATTAGGATCTTGTCTTGTTAGTTACTGATTTACATAAATAGAAATATAGACGTTGTTGTTAATGCATTGTGAAATAAATATTTAAATAAATAAGTTCATATACATATCGTAATCTTAGTAAATATAAAAAACATTTTGAAACGATCAACTAGTTTCGTTACATTTGTACCAGGTGTAGGATTTGTTTTAAAAATTGAACTCACAGACTATTATTGATTAAAAGCTAGTGTTAATTGTTTTTTTTATGTGCCAATGGTAAGAAGCGCCGAAAACAAAATATGGAGGCGTTGATGGAAATGTTGCAAAAGATGCAGGAAGAAATGAAATCCAATCAAAGTAAAATACAAGAAGAAACGGAATCCAATCAAAATAAATTACAAAATAAAATTAAGTTAGGCCAAAATACATTAAAAGAAAAAATTACAAGCAAATTAAAAGAAGAAATGGAATCCAATCAAAAGAAATTACAAAATGAAATCAAGTTAGGTCAAAATGCATTGAAAGAAGAAATTATAAACAAATTAAAAGAAGAAATGTTATCGATTAATGCAACTCAAAATAAATTACAGGAAGAAATTAAATTAAGTAAAAATAAATTAATAAAAGAAATAGAAGATGTTACCAACGAGATGGCAACAAAAGAAGTAACTAAGAAGTGTGACAAGCTATACCAAAAGTTTATTCTCCGTACCGAAAATAAAGAAGTCAGCATGACTAAGAAGGAAGCGCCCGCGGTTCCTCATGAACAATTAACAGATGTGAATGTGTAGTAAGCTGAACACTTGCTTTTTATTGAATATGGCATGTCAAGTACAAGAAGACGCGTTAGATCACCCACGTATGATGGGATGACATCTTGGGACAATTACCATAAACAATTCGTGGCAGCCACTACATCCAATGGATGATGAAAAAGAAACTGCCTTAATAGTGACTCTACATGGGGATACTTTAGACATTTTACAAACAATACCGGACGACCTACAGAATAAGTTCGATTACCTTGTTTCACAATTGGAAACTGTGCCCAGTTAAGAAATCGTGTACAGAAGCTTGGGGAGAACCCCCAGGAATTGGAAGCTCAAATTGCATGACTAGTAAAATTAGCATACCCAACGGCTCCGAATAGTTTTATTAAACAAATTGGGGTGCAAACATTTGTCGATGTTCTTAGTGATTCTGAAACACAACAGGCACTTAGATTAGCAGGTCCGCGTGACGTTGTTAATGCATTAGCTCACGACTAGAATTTGAAGAATCCAAACAAGCGTCGAAGGGTTATGTTCGCGTGAGAGCCTTTGAGAAAGATAAAACTAATGCTGAGACTTTAAAAGAAACAGTGTTAAGACTAATCAGAGCCCAAAGACCAGCATGACATAAACTACGATGCTGGAAATATGGTAAATGGAGATATATACAGAAAAATTGTCAAGAGGCTATGGCCAGTCCCGTCGATAACACAAAGCATCAGGGAAACTAGAAAGGATCGATGTGAAGGCACAAATATCGATATCTGCAAGCCATGTTCCCGAAGTCACCATCCAAGTGTCATCATTAAAACACAAGCCGGTTAGTATTTACATAAATGGAACAATTGCAGGGAAGAATTGCAAAATACTGCTGGACATATGATCAACAAAGACAATAGCAAAACCGACCGTTGTTGGGAATGAAAGATTATTGACGTCGCAGTTGCAATTACGTACAGCTACAGGAAACCGTTTATGATGAAATTTGTAGCAGTAACATTGTCGTGTTTGGGCTAATTTATTTTTTAAATACTTAAAAAGCATGTTTCATATTTTAATTAATTTTGCTGAAAGTATATTATTATAAGTAAAATTGTTTAGAACCTCTGGAATTCTTCTTTTTAAGTTTTCAGAACTTAAATGGAAGAAGTTTTCATTTTATACAATTTTTATCGGACTAGAATGGTCGTGCTGATAACACTCCTCGTTTTCTTTCGAGTACATAATTTTGGTGATTTTAGACTGTATAAGTTAAAAATTAAAAATTTACTTTTCTTATGTTTGATCAATCTTCTAGTCTAATTTATTGGGTGTTTAGTTACTGCTTAAATTTCTTTGAATCTTATCGGTTAACTTTTTTAGTGCTTCCTGGAGGCATTTTTATCTAAAAAGCCTTAATTACTTATAAATTACATCAAGAATTGTTCCTAATAATTCTTTTAGGAGGAACATCCGCAGACTTTTTTGCTGGATATCGTTTTTGAGAAAGAATTTCACCCTCGTAAAGGCTACTGAAATCTTTCTAAAACTCCTAAAACAGAAGGCGTTACTGTGTGAGATGTACATATATTTATTTATCTTTGACTGTTACTCCATACAGGAATATTGGTTATTCAGTGAATCATTCTTTATTATCTTTGAACTGTATAAATATCGTTTAGCTACTAATTTTTCAGCACTCCAATAACAAAAATTGTTTAATCTTGCATTGATATTAGACTAATGTGAGTTTACTTTGATATATTAGAAGATAAAATTATAAAGTTGCCTATGTTTTCGTTAAAAAAAATATCAGTTTAATGAACTTTTGTGAGCTTGTTTCAAGAACTGAAATAAGTAATTATGATATTAGAAATCGGTAACTTTGACAGTACATTTATTCAATATTTTGAATTTATTTCACGATTATTTTACTGTTATTAAATTAATATGATCTATATTTATGCTTTACAATAAATATTGTTTTTGTTTCATATCTGTTGATTTACAAATTTATTTCACATTTATATTATACTAAAATCCAACCAATTAATACCCTTGGTTCGTGCCCATTTTCTCGTTTGTCTCCATATTTACGAACCCTATGATCTCCGTTATGGTATACAACTCCACTGAGACCGCTGCATAAATATTCCGCTTAAAGTCAACTTAATTGACTTAATTCATTACAACTTAAATAAAAAAAATATTTTCCAACTCACTCACGTGTAAGGTAATAAATTATTACAGATATTGAGATCGGTTGTGGGAAGTTAACGCATTGCGTGCTAGTAGCTGATCTTGAGGGACCTGTTATATTGTGTATGGATATAATGTCCAAGTTTGACTTTGCGTTAGACTTAAAGAATCATATCATACGAATTGATGATGAAGAGATACCCATTAATCAACGAGATGACCATACAATAAAAATAATCCTACTCGAAGAAGTGACTACCACCAAGCAGCAAAATAATAGGCCAACCGGATGGAGACTTCTGGGTAAAATGTATAGGAATTTTAGAAGCCAGCAACATAAGTAATGGTAGTGGAATTTTAGCTAGAAGAGCGTTGATTGAGACCAGGGAAACGACACCTGTTTGCTCGATGAATGCCAATACCTTCAAAATAACGGCAAAGAAGGGCAAAGAATTAGGAACATGCTCGCCTATTTAATCTATGGTACGTTGCACAAAAACCAATGAGATGATTTTGCCTGTAAAGAATTTATCTAAGCTGTATGCCACACTCAAATTCTTAGACAACGATTTAACCCATGAGCAAAAGAATAAAGTCAGCCATTTGATCCAACAACATTGTGAATATTTCCCACGGACGATGGTTAGAAAGGAAGAACAAATGTTGTGACGAACAAAATAACTACCGGTAATGCCCAACCAATAGGTCAATGACTAAGAGGACTGCCTTTATGTAAACGAGAAGAAGCCGGACAGATAGTCAAAAACATGACCCATGAAGGAATAATAGAACCATCCAGTAGTCCTTGGACATCGCCAATTGTACTAGTTAAGAGGTAGGATGGTAGCACTCTATTATGTGTAGATTACTGTCGTTTAAACAATGTGAGCAAAAATGACATCCATCCCCTACCCAGAACTGACGATAATTTAGGCATGCTTTCTGACTCCAAATGGTTTTCGATTATAGATATGAAAATTGGATATTGGCAAGACGTTATGGAGGCTGAGCACCAGAAAAGACGGCAATCTCTATTGGATCTGGTCTCTGGTAGTTCACTCTGGTGCCTTTTGGCTTGTGCAATTCACCAGCGATGTTTTAAAGGCTAATGGAATTGATCTTAAAACGGTTGTCTTGACAAACATGTCTAGTATACTTGGATGACGTCATAGTAATTGGAAAGACCTTCGACGAACACCTGAAAAATCTCGAAGACAAGTTTTAAAAACTACAAAGTGCCATCTGCAACTTCGTCCGAAAAAGTGAAAAGTGAAAAACAAAGTGAAATACTTGGATCATGTAGTCTCGGAAAAAAGTGTGGCAGCTGACTCAGAGAAAATTATTTACGTTCGGGAATGACCACAACCGAAAGTTGAACTAAGAAACTTCTTGGGTATTTTAGTAAAGGGTTGTCCAAATCTGAGAGGAACTATTGTGTTACGCGCAAATAATTGCTAGCGACGGTAAAGGTCGTTCTACACATTTACAAATACCTTTAGAGACAAAATTTCTTATTGGGAACTGATCATGCAGCGTTGAAATCCAGAATCCAGAAGGTCAAATAGCGAGATGGATTGAACGGCTAAAAAAGTATGACTTTGAAGTTGAACGTCGTGTCGGAAAAATTCATAGAAATGCTGGCGCTTTACAAAGACGACCTTGCACAGAAGAATACAAACATTGTACTAAGTTAAAGTGAAAATTTTAAATTTCTCTTGTCAACCATACTACTTTAAGTAACGATAACTGGCACCCAGATATAATATCAAACAAGATCAAGGAAACGACCCAGATCTGAAGGTACTATTAAAATTCAAGGATGAAGTCGAAGACCAGGTTGGGAGGAAGTGGCCTCATTTAATCACATATTAGTCCCAATGGGACTGCTCGCAAGTTCAGGACGGCCTTTTGAAAAGAGCCCGGGAAAATGATGATGGAAGTAAAAGACGAATGCAGCTGGTGGTACCGAAAAACAGAGTATCAGGGGGGCATATGGGAGTAAAGAAAGCTCTGGAAAATGTTTGTGAAAGATTCCATTGGATGAACTGCAAGGATGACGCTAAGGAATGGTGCCGAAAATGTGTAACATGCGTATCTGGGAACGGCCCATTGGGGAGGCGAAAAGCACCGATGTGGCAATATAATGTGGGTAGCTCACTTGAAATAGTCATTGATATAGCTGGTCCATTTCCAGAAACTGAAGCAGGAACCAAATACATCTTGGTTTCAATGGACTATTTTAGTAAATAGACCGAAGCATACGCTTTACCTAATCAAGAGGCAATTACAGTGGCCAAGACCTTGGTAGAAGAGCTCTTTAGCCGTTTTGGGATTCCTTTGGAATTACATTCCTACCAAGGAAGAAATTTTGAATCGGTCTTGTCCCAAATGCTCTTCCAGCTATTGAAAATACACAAAATCACAACAACTGCTCTACACCCACACTCATATGGAATGGTAGACCGCATGAATCGAGCAATGGTAAAATATTTGTCAAAAGTTGTCTCGGACCATCAAAGAAATTGGGACTGGTAGTGATCTTGATGGCATATCGCTCAGCTGTACACTAAACAACGGGAGAGATCCCAGCTAGAGTGTTGTTTGGGCGCAAAATTAGGATACCGTGTGATTTGGAGTTTGGTAGTATGCCTGGAGGAGAGGAGGTCGCTGGAAATGCGCACGCTGAAAGCCTACGAAAGAAACTAAGTTCCTTACATGAGGGAGTTCGCAATAACTTCCAGGTTGCTAGTGATCGAATGAACTTCCAGTATGATGTAAGTTCCAAAACGGGAGGATTTCAAGCCAATGATCTAGTCCGGTTGTATCAACCTCAGCAACGACGAGGCCTATCTCTCAAATTGCAAAGGTCTTGGGAAGGTCCGTATAAAGAGTGATAAACAGAATCAACGATGTAACCTACCATATCATAAAGTTGCCAGAGGAAAACCCAAAGTGGTTCACATGAATCGGTTAGCTCCATACGCTGGGAGAAATGCACAACCGGAACAGCAATAATGTGTGCAAAGGGCGAAGCATTTTAAATTGAAGGAATTATGAATCAATAACAGCGAATAATCATTTACTGACTTTATAACAACCTATTCGGGATACCGCAAACCTAGATTTGGGGTTACCACTGAGGAGCACAAAAATCTGTTTCATGTACTAGGGGAGTACCTCCTGGCCCATTGTGTCACTAAAGATGTCTGAATGTCCTGTGTCATGGCAGTTGAGTTTAAAAGGAGGTATAGTGGCGTAGAAGAAATACTGCAGCAAAAACAAGAAATTGGAAAGGCGTCACCGCCAAGGTATGCGAAGTATTTACTACCTTGTCACGAAAGCATTATCCCATCAAAAACCACGTTATAAAGACTTGTGGAAGACACTATGGAATCTAAGGAAACAAATTTGTGCCGGTGCCATTAAAAGATAGCCGTACCAAAGCTCGAGAACGGCCTAAACCAGCTTGATTGGAGCGTGGTACGTATCATGTTGAAGGTAGTGTTTCGAGGCACTGGTGTCAAGTTCCTGGTGTGTAGTTGAAATCCAACTAGAACTCCACCAGCGGCATCTGTGGACTGCCATTTTTTCAACAAATGGGGCTGAGAGTATGGATCGCAGGGTAGATTCTGACATTCGTCAACGAAGGTAGAGCCATCACAAGTGCAAAGTCCAAGGTCACTGTTACGGGACGTAGTAGTCTTAAGAAGGGGACAGTGTAACAAAAATTAGAAACAATAAAAACTCAGTGGAACATTCTGGAACAATCTTTGCAAGTTTCTTATAATAAAATATATGATGCAATCACAAATGACTCACTGCAGTAATTGATATCAGTCAATTAAATTCTAGGTCAGCAATGTGTCATACATAGTATTCGAATTTATTACATCACTATTATGAGTAATATTCTGGACTTTCGTTTATATTTTTCTAAAATTTATCTTTTCTATATAAACAGCAGATTAAATTCCCTTAGTTTAGTTTTTATTAGAATCTTGTGCTGTTAGTTACTGATTTACATAAATAGAAATATA
>JAHWXV010518974.1:0-10806 GCA_024586415.1 Phrixothrix hirtus | reverse complement strand
CGTAACTGTAGAAACCATCGCCTTTCTACGTGAATACTTCGACAACAGAATCATAAGTAGGAACTGTGAAATTAATTATCCAGCACGGTCATGTGATTTAACACCTCAACATCGTTTTTGTAAAATTACTATAATGACACATATTAAGAAAACGGAATTAGGGGTGGTATGTATGGTTCCCGCAACAAGATGTCAAATATATATTCATGACGTTATTCTAAGTCAAACAGCTCTAATACGTATGTGACCTAAAAGTAATCATTAATGCGCTACTTTCATATGTAAGTCGAGTTTATAAGAATAGTGAACTTCTATTAAAATAAAAATTTAACAAATTAAAACCGGTTCAAGCATTTCAACAAAACCAAACAAACACTCATTCAAGAATTCTCTACTTCAAGTTTTCAAAATGGTCTCCTTTTTAGATGCACTAGGCATCTAAGAAACTGAGGAGGCTCAGTTATTCAATTTAGCAAATCGCATCGAGTGTCAGACTTCACTGCATAAACTAGCGGGTTCATATACCGCATCTCCAGATTTAATTAATACTAGTTTGATAATGAAACGGTTGCACTTATTTTCGTTACCATTCGTTTCCATTGTATCTACATTTTATTTTGTATAATACAAACTGGGAAATTTCAAGTGGGAATAACTGTGCAATAATTGACTTTAGACCAAACATGAATTAGAACTTTTTGTTTAAAGTAACACCAGACGTAAGCAAATAAGCTATGGATACGCTGCAGTAGGACACTCTGTATATTATATCTGAAAATGTACATAAGGGTTTAGCCATTTGACTGTTAACAATTTCTATTGTTCTACATGTGAAACTTTAATGTAGTATGCATTGTTAATTATATATACATATACGAAATTAACAAAATTATTCTTTCATTTTTTCCTAATAATTATTTAGCAGTCAAAATTGCTTGTTCACACAGTGCTGTTATCTTTACTGACAACACCTTAAATTTCTCATTCAATTCCTTTAATAAGGTGATAACTACTTGCACCAATACTTAGAAATAATTATTTTCCTACACAGTATTCGTATTCTAAATAACAAAATAATCCTGCAAAATTTGAGGCACTATGGTTTGTGAAAGTCGAAAGACATTCCTTTAAAAATTTCAGTAAATTATGGCTAGCATTTGACGTTGCTTTAATAAGACTACTTCCAAAAAATGATCTAACCATTTAGCTCATGTCAGTATATAGCTCAATGATATCCATTTTAGGTTTTATCAAAACTCTAACACAGTTCTTATTCTTAAAAAACCGAAAACGTTTATTTGCTATTTTTCGGACTTCTCTAATTTACCGGCAGTTGGAGGAGAATGATGTAGTCAGTTCTGATAACAACAACAACAATTGGTTACTGCTAAAGTTGGATAATTAGGGATCAGCTAATTTAAAAGGCCGTTTGCGTTTAATTAGAGAAATTCTGATATAGCTGTTAATGAAGGTAATCTAGATAGAAGTTATGGCAGCGAAAGACAACTAAAAATGGGGTTAGAATCTACTGGTTGAACCTTATCTCTTAGACTTTGTGGTTTACCTATTAGAGCATCACTTCCTAAAAATACTTTGATCTGCTGAACTAGTGATACAAATAAAAGACTTCAAAAACGGAGAATTTACATGAAAATGTACTTTGACAGAGAGGTGTAAGTATAACACCAGAATTCACTACTTTCGACCGAACTTACAATTTATTATTTCTTTATTTAATGGAAATACTCCACAGGCATAGGCCAATTATGTAAATCTCATTAACATAAAAAAGGAAAGAAATTTACAACAGGATATGCTGGGTGGTTCAAAAGGTGTGGACATAACTCATTATGTATGTTATTTGGAGTAAAAAATTATAATGTACTTACATCCAATTCCTGAGGGCTAATTAAGATAATATAGAAAAACTGTTTGTTTAGTAAACGACATCTTAAATAATAACTAGCGAACAGAAAACAATAAAAAACAAATAAAAATCACAATAATTGTTCAAAGTGGTTGCCGTTAGGTTGTATGCATGCTTCACAGCAACGAATTTCTGCAGTAGCTTAATGGAATCGATTTCTTAAATGTTCTTGGCTTTCAATTGAACTAAAGTAGACTTTTTCTTTCAGACTCCATTATTTAAACTAATATTGATAATAATAATCACTAGTACACTAAATTGACAAAAATCATGAAGATAAGACAACTTACTTCTCACGAATAAATTGTTTGACAGAATGTATTCGTTGTTATTTTTCATGGCAACTAGATGTAATCTGCAGTTATAAACAGTTTTTCCTCATTATCTCAGTAACCCTAGAGAATCGGATATGGGTATATTATAATTTTCTACTCCAAATCACCTGCCTAATGAGCCCCTAGAGCATTGTCCACGCCTTTTGAATCACCTTATATAGAGTTACGCCATAATCATTCAAAAAAAATTAAATTCAGAATATTAAGATATAAAAGAGAGTAATTACAAACTTAAAATTTCAGAACTAATAACTATTCCAAGAGCCACTAGTGAGTACGCACTTTATTTTAAAGTTTCTTTAATTATCTAAACTAATTTACTTAGATAACTAAATAATTAACTACTCTCTTGCACAATTAGCGGTAGTAGTAGTATTTAAGATATTCTTCTGTTTCTGTGTGGTAATACGAAATACCCATCCGAACCAATAGTGAGTTTAATTGGTAATCTGTTCTTGGACATCATTAATTAGATAATTGAAGCATAATAATTACTTACAATAGCTTTTAGCAATAAACAAGCTTTTACCTATTGAAAATGGTTCAGATTTGTTCGTCGCTGTTCGTATTCAAAAGTAATATTTTCGATTTTTAAGAATAACTAAAAACCAGCTGTAGTTATGAAAATAAATATACTATGCTCAAAACAGTTCTAAATTGCAAGTCTAATCCAAATATCCGATAAAACCTTATGATCACGTTCCAAAAAAATAAAATACCGATTCTTTATGGTTAATGCAAATAGGGTTACAGTACAAAAATAAGTAATTGTTCACAGGACGTATGAAGGTGTTACTAATAATTCAAAACATTAAATTTAATTGAAAACCGGTAAAGCGGCATAAAGATATTCCCAAAAAACCAAAAGTCTCCCGAAGTCACGTACCACTTCCAGTAGAGTGTCTTCCACTATTTATAAATACAGAAAAGTAGCATTAGTACAACACTTCCCTACCTGATTCAATTCACAATTACCTACTAATCAGGTTACAAAAACATCCTCATTACCCATGTTAGTTTTTAGCAATAAATAAGTTGATATGGTTGCCTAGCAACGGTCATGGCTTCCATATGCATTGAAAAAGGATATTTTAAATTTTTAAGGTCAATTCGAAATTGGAAACGGTTGTGAACAAAAATGCATATTTATAAAGGTTGTAAAATTCTACGTGTTATCTAAAAACTTAATCAATACCTTACAAAGAATTTGGAGATGTGCCCAAAGAACTAGAAATTCGCGTTTTTAGAAGATAATCTAAAGTCGGTTCTAGTAAAAAAAAGTTGTAGAAGTTGTAGAATTTTATTGTTAATCCAAACTATAGATTGAATAGATATATGAAAAGTGCTCGAAGGTATTTCCAAAAATCTATTTAAGTAAAGTACCCGTTTCGGTAGTAGTGTAATGTCCTAATATTAATATATTTTAATATCCTAATATTACTTAAGAAATAGAAGATATTAAAATTAAGTAAACTATGTAGAACATCAGACATGGAACTTGCTTGGTTTAGAGACCTCAATTCAGGAGTACATAGTTCAACCAGGTTAATGTTTCCTGACTTGTAAAAAGTCAATTAATATTATAATAGAATTCGATCGTAGACAGTAGCACAATCAACATTGTTTGTAAGAGAAAAACTAAATTTAACAATTATGTAGATACAAAAATATCGTAAGTGTATATAATAAACAATTACAATGAATGTAGAATTTATTAACATACGTAGAACTAAATAGAAACCAAACCCTAGTATAAATGCACCAGGGCAGTAGGATTTCCACCATTCTTTATAGAATTAGTTCCAGGATTATATCAAACGTAATTTTCCACGTTGGCTATGCTAATTTGTGGCCTTTTATTAAATGTATCAGAAATGAGTTATTTTAAATTAATTAATACAGGGCTGCTAAAATACTTTCGGATATTTTAACTGATTGTTCGTTATTCCCTATACATTCACAAAAAAATAATAAAAAAAATTAAACCGCTTTAATTTGGGCAGAATTGGATTTAAAGGATTCTTGGAAAACCTTTTGAGAACTTCTGATTTGTAACACGTATTCTCACAAACTTTATACCAGTTTTTTGTGGCATCATTGTACGCTTATTCCAGTTCTACTCATATTACAGGTCATTGTAATGTGTATTGTTAAACATTCAGTGTAAATGGAATTCATTAAAAAACTCCACTTTGATTTACATAATTGTGCACTTGTTCAGCATGTTTACTATCTAATTTACCAATGATTTTTGTGGAAGTACAAATCATCAAAATAAAACTATAAAACCTTAGTTATTTAGAGAAAATACCGCTTATTTTATACAATTTGTTTGATGTTCCATTTCATTATTTTTAAACTAAAAGCTTTATTGAAAAAGTAAGAACACGTAATATATTTTTGAAATATGTTTTTGTACATTCTGTCGAAGTTTGAAAAAACTGGAAAACGATTATCAGCTGTTCAATTTTACGTAGACAGATACTATTAAATTATTTATTACTCAATTTCGGAAATATTAAAAAAGAAACTTTCTCTTGACAAGTGAACAACATTTTAGAATTAAAATGGACTTATCTAAGTGCTTTACGATAATCACAATTTGTAATTATTTTTACGAAAACCATCTAGATACAACTATACTAAATTTAAATGTTATCACTAGTAATTACTTGTTTGTAAATTAAACTATCTCTGATGATTTTAATATAAAGTCCGAATGTAATTTTTTATTTAAGAACACCTGCACGTAAAAATTTGGTCATTTATTTGTCATGGTGTAAGTCAAGCACTCAATTATTAGTAAATAAACACAGGGCAATCCGACATGTTGTTTTAATTTGTTATTTCAGAAAATAAATTCGTAATTTTCTTGACTGTTTGTAATGAACTAATTGTGACAAATTCTAGCAGTTCATCAAATGTTTTCATGTGTAAAATTTTTGAAAAAGGACGGAATGGAGTTTAATAACCTGAAAAATGTGTCTCATATAATATGTAAAGTTGCCCGTTTTAGTTTCAACAACTGTTTCAAAGCAACCCTATGTAAGATTTTGTTTTAATGTAAGTACTTCACGTTTTTACGGATTAGGATTATTGCTTAGTCGGGCAGTGGCCAGGATTCAACTGTGGAACGTCTAATAGGATTCTCGTTAGGTTTGTATAGCCTTCTGTTTAAGTATTTGAAAATACAAGGAAAAGAATATATTTAAGCACTTTTGGGAATAATCCTACCAACAGCACCAATTTTATTTGGGAAAAGATAAATTGCGGATAATATTTACACCACACGATTCTGTATCAAAAACTGAGTAAAAAATTATAGGACTGTTTTAGCCGCACATGCTTGGTTTTTAATAAATCGTTAATTCAAGCTTTTTAAAATTGATAACACTGTATTCAGACGATAGGTGCAAAGCTCTGCTGCCTTTTAGCCACCTATGGTTTCTAAATTAAAGAACAGAAATTTTGGCAAGAAATTCACAAGTGGCAGAAAAAACTGCGACTAAAAATTTTAAAGCTTTATATTAATTGTTCAAAATGGCTGTCTCCAACTACTACACATTTTCTGCATCTACGTACTATACCTTCTGCCATCTTTTGGAACATACTATTCCCTTTTATTCTAGCATCTGCATCATTTATTCGTTGTACAAGTTGTTCCTCATTTGAAATATCTTCTTTACACACTAAAGTTTTTAAAGTGCCCCACAAGAAAAAATCTAAGCAGCTTAAATCGGGGCTTCTTGGAGCCCAAGTCACTGGACCACCGCGACCAATCCATCGATCTGGGAATTGGCGTTTCAACCATTGCCGTGTTTTAATGTCCCAATTGGCCGGTGCGGCATCCATTTGAAACTACGTATTCATCCTTACACCTAATGGTAAGTCTTTTGAGAGCTTTGGTAAATCATTTTCCAACCAAAATACAAAGTTGTTTGCATTCAGGCGATGAGGCAGATTTTGTGGTCCTATAAACCGATCACCGATAATTTCAGCCCATAAATTGACACAAAATCGTACTTGCTGGTTGGTTTGATAAAAGTCATGGGGATTTTCGTCAACCCATTGGTGTCTGTTATGTACGTTAAATATACCATTGCGAGTAAGTGTTGCTTCGTTAGTCCACAGAACATGTCGGGTGAAACCAGGATTAATTACTTCTTGTCGAACCGAACATCTGTAGAACCTCGCCCTTTATTGATAGTCTTCTGGAATCAATCCTTGGAGTCTTAGGGAGTGATATGGGTACAAAATATTTTCTTGCAATACGCGATGAACGGTTCTATGGCAAACATTCTTGAAATGGAACGGGTGCAACGGGTGCTTTGGACAGGCTCGTTTTCAACTGCATTAAAGATTGTTTCTTCAATGTGTGGCAATAACACCTGACGTGGATGACCTCGGTCATTTGATGGAATGGAAGTAACTCGTCCAGTTTCTCGTAACCACTGATCTAGTCTTCGAAATACATTAGTATTTTGGTGATGTTTTTGGGGTAACGTTCTGCATATGAATCTGCAGCTGCAAATGCATTACCTCGAGTTTCCCCAAGGATCAGATGCATATCTGCATATTCAACAAAACACTACTCCATAATTAAAATTTACCCAACCAAATAACAAAGAAACGCAAAACACAAGAGCAATAAATTTAAACTAAAATAAAGGAACAAGCGGTAATAAACAAACTAACTAAGAACAGGGTAGTAACATGATGAACTTGAGGATTATCAAACACGATGGCGCTTTGAAACAGTAATAGTGCCACTAATATCAAGCATACCTACACCTACTTGTAATTTAGTGATGAGATGATAACATACGTATCTATAGCAACCTGAATACTGTATAGCTTTGCAATATTTTTACAAAGCACGATCACTACACAATTTTAAAAAATGAAGAGGCTTATTATAACTAAACCAGTGGCATAAAAGGTAAAACTATAAATTATTTGTTTATTCTGTATCTTAATGTATATCCAGACCTTGTTGTTTAATAGTATTATGTAGTAACAAGCAAATCAGAAAATAACTTAGTAATTCCAATACCTATTTACAGGATGAGTTAACAACAAATTGCCATTAGAGTTTTTTGTCTATTTGTTGATGCAGAGTCGTGTGGTGTAAATATTATTCACTATACACCCTGTATAGTTCAAATTTTGCAATACTTCTGTTGGAGTAGCACTGTTTTATTTATAAATGTTATATTATCGACCAATATGCGTCTTATGTATACATTTTATTACCCAATGAGAACTGTGACTTAAACTATAAGTAGCTTTACTTATACTAAATTCAATATAAAAACCAAATGATGCTTCCTGTGAACGGCGGATATGACAATGTAATTCACATGGGAACCATCGAGTCAGCTGTTCTACTTATTTTATGATACGAAGCCTAATACATAACACGCGTATTGTTGCAACACAATCATAAATGATATGAGAGGGAGCCAAAAATGTCAAAAATATGCTGTAGAAGTCATGTGCAATTGATTCACCAGTTAAATGATATTATATCAATTCAAAATTTATCAATTTGAATGGAGGAGTTTACAAGTCCTTTTTTTTACAAAATATAGCAACGTAAACATTTTTGTATGCATATCATGGTGTTTTTAGATGCTAAGTTGTAATTAATAATCGTTTCAAAGCGTATCGTATTTGATGCACATTCTCGGTTATCATACCGAAGAATGATAAGTAGATACTTATTTAAGTAACTTTGTAGATATTATTGCCCATAATGGATAAGACTTTTGAATCACTACCCTTATTTAGATAACAATCTTCTAGTTTTTTAACGTAATTTAAAAACGGCTATAGTTGTGACATATGTATATCTTTACTACAGTTGAAGAATACAACGTTAAATTCAAAAACATACATTTAATTAATTAACGATTTGATTTTTGGAGATATTTCTGAAAAACCAAAATTGCCGGTTTTTAAGGTTAACCCGAAAACGATTTTAGAAGTTAAAGAATTATTTTACTAGTGTAAAATATGATAAAATATTTCAAATATATTTACGAAAATCTAAAAATTCCCTAAATTGAAATACTACTTCATGTTCAATAATTTCCACCAAACTCAAATTTGATTAGAATTGGATCAAATGTGTAGATGCCAGCTTACGTGAAGACCCGCACGCATACGTGCATCTTCCAACAAATTTCCTGGGCCTCAAAACTCTAAGATCTGTCATAAAACGGGCTATAAAATTTTAAGCGGTTGCAATAAATTCTTTCCCTATGGAGCTGGGAAGTGAAAATCTATTAAATATAAATTAATTATTTGCTACAATCCAGCGTTTTTTTGAAGATAAAATTTACATCAATAACAATGTTTAGGGATTAAATATAATTTTAGACTATGTATGATGATAAAATTGCAACTTAGTTATGTAAACAGTTGTTATAAATTTCGCTTTCGTTATAATTCATTCGAACCGATACCAATATTAATTTAGGACGTATTTTTTTAGTTGCATTTTATTTGACATATTTAGTTTTAAAATAATTGGTTTACTCAACAAACATTGCGAAATTAAAGATTGTAGCTTGCACTTGACGTTATTCAACACGTTTTATTTCTTTAGGCGTCCCTTACCAATCTTTTATTCAGAATAGTTCAAATAAAATCGCTTCAATATAATAAACCTTAAAACAATGAGAAATGAATGATAAATTCTAGGGGTACGGAAATAAACTCCAATCGGTCATTATGAACTATGCGTTAGGCGTGGCTCATATGAGGTGAAGCCTCTATTCTTATTTAGCAATTATACACAAAATCTGCTATTATAAAGTTTTTACCAGATTAAGCGTAATAACGTTTAAGCTAACAACTACTACAGCGTCTCGTGTTTAAAATTCCGGTACTATAAAATATATCTATTATTGCTAACATTAACTTCAATGTTTCATTAATTTACAGAATTTTACATAAAAATTGTATTTTCTGCGTTCATTATTGTAAACAAGGTTTGAATATACAATTATTCCAGAAATAGGAATAATAACGAATTGCATAACACAATAGCGCGTAAAGCAAAACTCTGTCATAGGTACATTTATTGTTTTAAGTATATTTAATCGCTGTCATGCTTGAACATATGCATCAGATTACTTCAAAAATAACCGGCAATATGAAAACAATAGGTATTCATTTTTGTCGTATCTTCAATTAATTTGGATTCACCCTATACGCGGTAAAGTATGATCAAAATTTACTTTTATCATATTAAATAAATGAATTTATACATCACCATGGGGTATTTTATTTTCAAGCATTGCAGTTATTTAAATTAATAACTACTAACGCGAGGTAACAATTGCTTTCAGGGAAACACTTAAAATTAATCGATTCTTGATCATACTTTGCTTACAAAGGACGTTAATGAGATGTCCATAACTTGTTTTGAATGTTAAAATTTATCCACATACGTATACCATTTAGTATTGTTACATTATGCATTAATAAAATTTTTTATTATATTTCAAAACAAAACAAAGAATTTCTTTCCGTTGTAATTTAATAAGTAGTAAAGAATGGCTTACAAGGTATGACTCGCCATTCAGCACCTACCGGCCTCTGATATCGTTGGCCTTGATTCACAGGTTAAAAATGACCGTAAGCTACCTGCTGTTGTTCCAAAAAACCGCCTTCCATCGCTTTCGTTCGAGCTGTACGTTAATTCACACAAAAATGCCTTCGGTACTTACCTTTCTACTGTTTTAAGGAAATGATTATCATGGAGTAAATTTTTAAAACTGGAAAACTTGAAGGACTCGGGTGTGAAATAATGTTGGTAATGTTGGGTATGAGCACACGGATTAAAAAAAATGCATTCTAAGTTAAAAATAATCCAACAGCAGAATCCTAGAATAATAGTTAAGGAGATTACATGTTAAAAACGTAGCATCACCTTCTTTTCTGTGTAAAATTTCGCCAAAAAATACTTGTATGAAGTTGAAAAGATGAATTTACATTGATAAAACTGGAAAAGTTTGGATGTTTTGGACATATCAGCAATAAATATTCTTTTACTATAAAATTAGTAAAATAATTAAATAAATTTTTATACTATGCTACATATTTCAAAATATAAATATTCATCTGTAATTTAACGTGTTACTGGTGTTTAATAATTATGAATTAACTTTATGGAACTAGTGCCACCTACTGGTCAAGTAATGCACTAGGAACAAAGTAATATCAGAAAACATGAAATACCATCATTGCCATGTCCGCGCCTGTTATTATTCCGGCGTGCTAGGATACATAAAATTAACTAATAAACGTATACTCAATAAGTGATCATTAAAAATTACACACACGCACGCACGCACGCACGTACGCACGCACGCACGCGCGCATGCACGCACGCACGCACTCGCACTCGCGTGCACGCGCAGGCGCACGCTCATGCGCGCCCGCCCGCATGCACACACGCACGCACGCACGCACGCATGCACGCACACACACACGGATATATATATATATATATATATATATATATATATATATATA
>JAHWXV010518900.1:0-13669 GCA_024586415.1 Phrixothrix hirtus | reverse complement strand
ATAAGTGCATATTTTAAAGGAAAACAAGGCATATATATGCGCATATTTCGGCTGCATTTAAATGCATATATTCCGCCCCCTAGTGATGACATATTTGAATTATGTGTATCAGAAACTAATAGAAACACCATATAGCAAAAAGCTAAAGATCTTCGTAAGTCCCGAATACAGCAATGGAAAAAGACAACACAGGATGAGCTGGAGAAATTTGTGGGCTATATAATGTGGATGGGGCTGATACAATTTCCTTCTATATCTTCTTATTGTCGAAAAAATTTATTTATAGAAATGAACTTCCAGTGTGATATCAAGGAATCGATTTCAGTCACTCTTGAAGGACTGCCATTTTGCCGACAATGAAACAGAAACAGCAGATGAAAATAGGTTATATAAAATAAGTCCACTTTTAACCAAATTGAGGGAAAATTTTCCAATATCAATAATACCTTCAGAATTACTATGCATAGATGAAACTTTGGTACCATTCAAAGGATGGCTATAATTCAGACAAACCCTTCAAGTTATGTCTGGATGGTTGATATCTGTATGACCTAAAAAAAAAGAAGTTGAAAAGCAAAATGTACCTACAAAGGTAGTTATAGATTTGCTAAGGATTTGCTTTGCAAAGGCCGAATAATTTGTGTCGATAACTACTAAACATCTGTGGAACTCGCACACGAGTTGTTGAAAAATAGCACTTATATACTAGGCACGCTACGTAGTAATAGAAGAAATAATCCCGAATATGCAATGAATAAGAAGAAAATGAAAAATGGTGAAGTTATAGCGGAAGAACGTAACACCGGTATTTTCGTGAAAAAGTTGAAAGATAAGCGAGATGTTATGCTGACGACAAAGTACCTACCGGAGGTGGTTACCATATGTCGAAGATCAGAAGATATTATGAAGCCCAGATTAATTGTCGAATATGATGGGCACAAAAGTTGCATTGATATTTCAGGTAAGTTTCATATTTTTGTAAAATTTTGATTTTTCTTTACATCAACATTGTTTTAGATCAAATGAAGACCTACAACTCCTCTTTTAGGAGAGGAGTAAAATGGTATAGGAAACTGGCGATCGAGTTGGTAATTGGAGCTGGTATTATTAATGCTTACTGGCTTCATCAACAGGTAACAAATGATAAAATGTCTATTACAACATTTTGAGAAGAAGTTGTAATGGGTAAAAATTATTATGTAATGCTTTTATTTAGATAAAAGCATATTTCAAGTTTTTAGGCTTATTGAAATGCGATGAATTGCCCAGTAATACAAATTCTACAAACAATTTGGATCATAAGTTGATCGACACTGAGAAGAAACAAATATGTGCTCATTGTTACCAAACAGATATCAACCATTTGGACAAAAAATAGCGAAAAATAAGACAAAAAGACAAAATTTAGATGTATAACTTATACAAAATTTTATTGATTAGATTGTGTTTTAAAATCACCGTTGTGAATTGAAAATTAAATACTTTTTGAGACTTTATTATGTATGTTTTAAAAGCTCAATTAATAGTAAAAACTTAAAAATTATAAAATATTCTATTGGCCATGGTGGGTTAAAGTTGTCCACCAGAACGAAAACCAAGCATGGGAAAATGTTGCTAAAAGCACCCTAATTCACTTTTTATATGTTTTATATGGCTCTGGTGGACTAATAAAACCCACCGTGACTTTAGATATGCAAATGCTTGATGGACCCACCACGGCCAATATGGATCTAAAATTTTCTCTCAAACGGTGGACTGGGTAGACCCAGCACGGCACTCCATGTGTTTAAGCATTAGTTATAAATGTCCGCTATTTTGAAGGCTAACGTAATAATAAGGGGATTGTTGCTTCCTTTGAGTCGGTAATGTAGGGATTTATATCTATTTATTTTTGTAATGTATGTACCATTCATAATTATTTCAAATTTAGCGTACTGCGGAAACATGTGGAATAAGCATCAACAGCGTTTTTACTATAAAGAAGTACTTCTCACAGTCAACAACGAGCAATGAACTTCCACATTTGGCTACCAAAGCTACTAGAAGCTGAAAATGTACAAAAGCAAATTTTGTGACGTCGAAGAATTTGTGATAGGTGCTGACAAAAGAAAAATTATGAAATTCATTCAAAACGTACATTATAAGGTTAGTATATAAAATTAATATTAACTCGATGTATTTTAGGACTTCCGTTACCGTAGCTTCATTACAGCGAAAATGATCCAATTGTGAAACTTTTACATTTAGTGAAAGTGATTTAAAAGGGCTTTTACCTACAAGTAGATTTTCGTTTAAAGTAAACGATGGCAGACGGGGATTATTGGAACTAGAAGACATTGCTGCAGACATCGTGTACGTGTAAGACAATAATTTAAAAACAAGGATCAAGGAACAAGAATTCTTAGATGAAACTTAGATTTCTAGTCGCGGTTCTACAAAACGTAGTTGGCGTGGCGCCTGTGAACAAAGCATACAGAAAAACATCTCTTGGAGAAGGAAAATGGTTGGTAAATTATAACAGTTATATTATTAATTTTATAGTACATTAGTCGTCCTTTTAGATTAATTGCTACATGCAGGACGCAAAAATGAGCTTATTCAGAATGCATCCCAATATTTTCAACAAAGTTCCAAACTTCAGATCACCACGGCGATATGTGTGCTGAATTGTTTACAAAATCTAAGCAAATGAAGTTTAATTATATTAGATAATGCCAGCTATCACTCAAAATTATTATAAAAGTTTCTCAATATGTCATCAACAAAGAAGAAGAATTATTGAATTATTTATCAAGACACAATATTGCTTCCAAGTCTAAAATGTCAAAAAGGGAACTTGTACAATTAATTAAAGAAGATGCCAAACAATCGTTATTTGAAATCGATGGAGTGGCTGCAAAGCCGTAAAGTGTTAAGTTTACCACCATATCGTTGTCAGTTTAATCCTATTAAATTAGTTTGGGGTTATTGTAAGGATTATTGTAATAAAAATATTGGAAGAACAATACACAGCACAATGATGAAAATGTCAAGTTAATTTAGATCGATTCGTTACAAAAGGTATGTGAAAATTATTGGCAAAAATGTATTGCACATGCAGAGAAAAATATGTTTGAGTGGCGGAATACATAAAATCAGTTTAATAGCGTGCAATATCTCGTTACTATTACTGATGCTACAAATTCGGGGCCTAACAGCAGTGATGAATACCGTATTTTCGATGTTTAAATAATAAAAGTTTATACAATTACATTCCCTTTATAATTTAATGTAATATTTCACTGTAGCAGTTTATTAGAATACACACTGTATGTGTTATACATTAATAATTTAAAATTATATACGTTATTGTAATACATGCAAAGTATGTCGGTCGCGAATTAGTAAGTGTCAATTTTTGGCCTTTTTACGAAATCTTCCATCAAAATTTCTTTTTAAGTTTTGATAATTTATAGGGTATTTTCTGTATGTCCTTAATAAAAATATTGTATAAACAATTTGTTTAAAGTTGTTTAACTAATTTAAAATATCCGTTGTTTAATGCTTCTATGACGGCTGTATTTTAATTTCTTATACTGGACACCTCACCTTACTCTAGATTTAAACCTTCTGATGCAAATAAAAGGAATCTATAGTTTATGCGAGAGCTCCAAACTATTTTTCTTCTACGCTAAAGATTTGTACTGTACAGCAATTTTACAAATCTACAACAAATTTTTTAAATAACGAGCAATATTAGTCTACCCTTTGTTATACTTTAAATGAACATATTTTGTGTTTTAGATAGACCTAAAATTCAAGAAAATGTACAAAATAATTATTAAAATACAAATGCAAACCAATAATGTATAAATAAACATTAACATAACCTGAAATTATATTCAAGTGAAGGAAAAACACATTTAACAATAATTATTAATTCATACGGTTTTGAAGAATGAGTTATGCCCAAGCTTATTGGGTCCCAACTATACGATTGTTTTAAAAGATGGGTTCCTCCTCCAATAAAATATAAATATCTAACAGTTTTGAATATTTATAAAATTTAAATGATAGTAGGATGATTTCGGTAAATAACGTTATACAAGGCGTCTTCAAATAATTATTATGATAAAAGTAGTTCCTACACATATCTCGTAAAAATGTAAACTAAAGTTCATTTAATCTGGGTAATTTGATCTAGAAGTATGACTTATCATGGAAGTGTTTACTGGGTGACTCACTATAAATTTCGTTGCATTGTCTATTCTTAAGGCTGTTGTAATAACGAACCTGGTTTGTGCAGCTGAGACGTTTCTACTTTAATCGCAGGATTATGTGATCTATGTCGGAACTTATATGCGATCAATTCTTGCAACCTAAACCCATATAAAATTGGCAATCAACTGTTTCCTTCTTCGGTAAAAGTTCTCTGAGATGCCAATTATACACCAGATTTTCGATACCTATATTTCTAAATACTATCTCCATGATATTGTGCACTGCTCACCACCTAAATTGGATTATTAGTATACCCAACTTTCTGTCACCATTGATATAAATTTGCTTCATGTCCCACAATGTTTTCCATATGATTTGGTAGCGTAGTTTATGATTTGTAATGATGTAGTAGATGCCTCGCATAACCTGGTACCGACGACACCGTCGTTTTCAATTCCTGGTCTCTACTGCAGTCTGTTTTCTATGCCGCCATATCGCCACTCAAATGCGGCAGCAATGCTACGAGATATCAGTAGGTCTTTGGAATCACATTGAACCAAATGGTACTCTTCTGCTAAGGTTATATGCTGTTCAAAAGTAACACTCAATCAAGCTTTGGGAGATCCTTAGGACGTCACGAAATCTGCAAATTATATTTATTTAATCTCAACTTTCGTATTCTCACCTCGACGTGGTTCATTCTGTAATCCTCCTCAGTTTTTTCTTGGTACGCATTCCTATCAGCGTACGGAGCTAATCGATTTATGTTTACCACTTTGGTACTAGGTACCTTCATAATGCGACGTACTATACGATTGTTTTTACTTATATCTTTGCATGCGTCCACCCAGGCTAGCTGGGGTTTAGGTGTAACCATACTAGATAATTGAGTTGAAATTATCTAGCCTTATATCGTATAAGAGCGTTTGCAATTTTGACGATGCTTATAACAATTAAAGTTATGGTCCCGAATATTACACATTTATGAATAATATCTTATTATCATGTAAATTCAGTTACGCTATAAAACTATTGAGCATTCATCTTTATTAAATTAAGAATTTACAAATAGTACCTTATTATTATATATATTCATTTAAGACTTAAAGCTATGTGGTATTCATCTTTTATGAAATTAAAAATTCTAAAAGTTGTCGTTTTAATTTACTGACTTAGATAATTTTACATACGCTTGCCGTGATCGGTGCTTAAAAATTTACTTAAATTCTAATTTATTAAGCACCTTTGATCCACCTCTTCTCCTTAGCCGGCCATGTAAACATGTAAATTTTAAGTTATTGGCTTTACCGACGCCAGAAAGTGCGTAGTGCCGCTTCGTTTCAATCGTACTGAAATTTCACTCAATCGCTACCAATTTCAATGCTACCGCGTACTCCTTCATGTATAGCGTTCTACAAGTATTCATTTATGTCTAATATTTATATAAAGTATAAGTTATCTTTCAATATTTTATTCGGCCAATATCAATTTCGGAAACCGCTAAACTAACCTATGATTCATATATGTATATCAAAACTTCAACTTTCAGAATATTTGGTAAAAGTCTAGACATTTTGACTAATTTAATCTGATTAATTCGATCTATGGACATAGCTCATCACGCAAGTGTCTATTAGATGCCTCTTTACAAATGTTATTGCTAATTTTGTTACAATACTATATAATAGGTAAGTTATTTTTTCTTTTAGAAAATTAAACAATTGTGGCATCTTCTATTTACACAACTAAATTTATTGTAACTTGCTGTGAGTTCAACTTATTTATTAATAGATTATATAAACCGGAAATACATCTTATTTTTTCTGTCTTTATCATTATTCTTTGGAAATTTTAGATCGCCTATGTTCTGGATCTGGACACTGCAACTCTATACTATAAAAATGGGGAGTAATTATCCATGTATTATGCAATTGTGGTAAAGCTAAAGAAACTATTGAACACATTTTTAATGATTGTTAGGACACTTAGTTTAATGGAGGTTTTGTAGAGCTCCATAAACTAATATGAGATGCAGTTTCTTGGTTACTCAACACTAAAGACCTTTAATGATGTCCTGATGTATACAATTTTACATAACTTCATGTAGCATTCAATTTTGTGCTCTGAATTTTAGCTTCTATTTCCGAATACTAAAGGAACATCTCTATTTTGATTCCCGATCTTTGCGTAAGTGAAGTTTTTAAACTGCATTGCTGATATTATTAATTACAATAAATCAGTGTAATTATTTTCAAATTTGATTTACATTATACAAATCATCTTAAAAATTGTACTTCCAAAATTTAGGAATTGAAGCTTAGTCACTTCTCAGAAGTATTCGCATTATACTTGTAACTGCTTGACAAGCGTGCGTGTCCTACACAGATGCATTTTGTGGTCTCAAGGAGTAAAATTTTACTATACACTTTAATTTCATTCTTTTTGTGTTAATTAGCATTTCCAATTATGAATGTTCTTTCATTTTATAATATTTATGAAAGCTTTGACAGTTAAAACTCATAATAAATTGTACTTTTTGGGTAAACTGTGTAAAATTTTTATTTAGCTTTAGATGTTTCGTAAACAGCGTGTTTTCTTTGTCTACAAAATTAACATATAATTAAATAACAAGAACAGCTCACTAAAACTAATATAAAACAAGTTGCCATGATTTATCGAGTTTAACAGCATCCTCCTTTTTGTTGAAATTAGTACGATTGTTATATATTTCTATTGCCTCTGAAAATACACCACAAACCTTGTTAATATCTTAACGTGACCGTAAGGTTTTGAAATACTTTAGGGCGATTCGTTTGTTTTAGATGGGTTTTAAAACTTAGATTGCAGTAGGGTTCCTAAAGTGTTGATTTGAAGTTCAAATTCAGCGCTTAATACTTGATAAATCCTACCAAATTGAAGGTACTTATGTTTTACTGATTATCGCAGAAAATCTGGGCGAGTTCAAATTCATTGTATATAAACTGGACAAATGTCTGATACGTTATCAATCAGATGTCGTAGATCCTATCTGCGCATCATTTGCTTTACCATCATACGGATCAACATTCTTCGTTCGACTGATTGTTATATTTAATTTACTGTTAGCGCCTACGCAATCTTGGTAAAAGTGCCGCTTAACACCCCCATAGTGGAACAGCGTCAAACAATCGATTATTGGAATAATTCTATCTGTTTTAAGTATATGTAATACAGGTGGCCTGACAACTTTGTCTCCTCCACCCGTAGATCGAACTGCTGAACGAGCAACTGATGATGCTGCCTTTATCATATCCAAAATTTTTAATCCTTTACCTTTTTTAATTGCAACTTTATTTTCTTAAGAACAACTGCGTTAAGCTTTATCAGCTTCTTGCCATTGCTACTTTTCGTAGTTGTAGTAGTTAGTTTTCTTTTTGATATGTTTGCTAAGTTACCGTTCCATTTTCATAGTACCACTTACAGATAGCTCTGCACATATTTCACCATTCTAAGCGTCCCTTAATTAGGATCTATTTCAAGCTTTTTTTGAAATATGCTTTTAGCTTGACGGCGTTCACTTAAATTGCTCTGTAAACAATATCGGGCACTTTGCATGTCGTATTCGACGGGTTAATGCTGGGATGTTGGCGTTTAAAAAGTTACCCTAATTTTGTTCTCAGACCGCAGTACTGATAGCCGTAAATGTGTAATTTAATAGGTAATGAGTGATTTTATCAATCTGTCATTGCCAACAACAAAATTATTTTATTCTTCCTTTTACGTTTTCATGATCTCATCTCTTATTTATTGTTTTTTGTATTGCATGTTTGCGATAACAAAGTGTTATACAATGATTTTGATTTAACCTATAGTTATATTGTTGTTGTAAAGACGTAGAAGGAAAAATAGAAAGAACATTAAAAATTATTAGTTTTATTTTATTAGACAAAAATAAACGTATAGACAACCTGGCTATCTGATAGATAGGCAAATATACCTACATGCATATAATAAACATATAAGTTTTACATGTTTCCGCTTAAACTAAAATACATACAATTTTTACGTAGTAAATAATTAAACTAACTCTAACCAGTATGTAAAGTATTTTTAAGCATTTGCATAAAACGAATATTTCCACCTCAAAAACGCAACGGCGTTCCTTGACAATACAAACATTTTTTTGCTAAGAACATACATTTTAACATTCTCCTTAAGTTAATCTGATGTTTCACAAAACAATTTTCCTCGATTACGATATTAAAGGCACAGTCTTAAATAATGTTTCTCGGAGTTAATCAATTTGTTTTTCGAATACAATACGGTTAAAATGCACATTTGTGTGCGGCGAACATGCGTATTTTCGGACAGTTGATTAGTATTATAATAAATTATTGCAACACAAATGCGTGTGCTGCCTATGCCGGGAACAAAGAATGTGCATTCAATGCATTTGTTTGTTGATGTCTTCAAACATGAAAGGCAAGTCTGAACAAACAAAATTTGGATGCAAAAATTACACAAAGCGTGATAAAATATACAATTAAAAAATATTTTAAATATTTGTTCCATACAATTATAAAATATTCATTCTTAATAATTTTTAAAGTAACGAGACAAAAGATTATTTCTAAAATTTGCTATAAAGATGCGTTCGTGAAACCATACCAATTGCTGGATTGCAAAACTTTTAAGCGATAATGTTTCATTATCAATTAAACAACATACAAAATTAGTAAAATTACATGCTTAACTAGCTATATTGTGTAATCTGTTACTGAATTTTTCATTTGCATTTTCATACATTTTGGTTTGTTCCCAATTTTATTTAACAAATGGGCAAATTATGGTTTTGGTAATATGCATAAGTGATCTCAAATTTTTAAGCATCAACACATTATGATTTATAATTGAGTTTAAGTCCAGCAAGCGTTCAAATTCATCGAAACTTAATTTATAATCAAATTCTTCCACTTTTAATTCAAAGACATTACTATCATCTGAATCCCAATTTGTTATAACAATTATTTTTTTAATGTCAACATCATGTTCACTCCAAACTAACCCTAATGGTTTCGTGAAATTCTTGCACCATGAACAGCATGGTTGTTAACCGTTTCATATGACTTTAAGATTATGTACACTTTTAAGTCTACAATTGCTTACCATTCATTATATTCTTCCACTGTTAAAACAATTGTATAATGATGTTCATTATCTTCTAGATTTCGATTGTTGTTTCCATCGTAAGTTATGCGTCTCGAAACGTATCACAAGTTTGATATTTTAGAAATCACAAAATCCAAACTCAACACATTTTTGATGTTGTTTCGGTTGGCTGTCACTAACAAATATCGAGTACAATTTATAAATATATTATCTACTTGTCGCATCATTGTGAATTTTGTCAGGATTTGTGGCTTCAGCTTGAAGATACGAGCAGCCAGATTTCTTTTTAAATTAAAATTAAAGACAACGTGGCTGTATGGCATGGAAATGGCAGTTGAATTTTTTTGAGCGCCATTAAAATAGAATGCAGTAAATATATTTCTTTTGACGGATCAGATCGTGTCGTTTAGCTAGTCAAATTATTTGCTGTTTCCTGCGATACTTAGAGACCCGGATATACCTTTTGAGCAGTACGAGTAGTCTTTATCATGGCGACATTTTAAAAAGTCAAGTAACGAGGTGAAGTAATTGACGCGACGTGTCCCGCGAACGGAGAATAGAAAAGCTCGCTTCGGCAACCGAGCGAAGGACGGATAAATAAGTTCGCGCGGCCTATGTGTGTATTTGGGCCCGCAAATACCCCAAACCTGGGATTGACGCCCTCCCCTGGTATATTCGAAGGTAGTCTTTTGACGCCCCTGGCGTAGTCTGGGAATTTAAGGGGCGGATTCTCCCGCAACATATACATCCCCCCACTGAGTGCTTCGATAACAGGTATTCCTAGATATAGGAAATATGAAAATTGTCTCTTACGTCATGTCAGGCATCTTTTGATGCTTATAACCTTTACAGCCCCCTCCCAGTGCTGTATGTCACTTCTCCGTGGGAAATAGTTTAGCCCCGCGAAACTAAAGAGAAGTGGTACTAGTTATAAACACTACTGTTCAGTATTAATCCCCCTGGGCCATGTCAAGAGATATTTATGTGTTGTAGTTATACCTGTCAAATTTAGTCAAAGAACGATGGTGATGTCAACGCCATGCACGCCCATGTGTTTAACCTTTTGGGGCAGGTGAACTTTGACTCAGTTTAATTGGTGATACTTGTGTACCCTAAATCAGTCCATGTACTATTTTGATTTACTAGACGGAAAAATTGTTTGGAATAACCCCGTAATAACCCCGTGATATTTTATCCTTATTTGAGTGGATTATGCGACTAACTGTCTCTCATTCAATTATTTTATTTCAACTAGCTTTAGTTTTAAGATCATTACCTGTAATGCTTATAGACTTGGGTGTAGATCTGAAAATAATCTGCGTCACATTATCTTAACCGTACAACGGTCCTGTTCTTGCAGGAGGAGCACCTATTAGTAGTCAGGTAAAGAAACGCGAGAGACAAGCTATGCCTCGCTGGTCGATGCTCTTTGGAGAATACCCCTTATCGTGGACTGGGGCAGTAGCGCCCCTATACCTAATTCTATACTGTGTTGCTGATTATTTAGTAGGAGACGGAACGGTTAACACCGATTCCTGTCGGTAGTTTGAATCGCCCTTCTCACCGCAGTAGTTTAGTCGGAGCTCGCTGTTGACGCCGGTTCCATCAACTGGCGACGTGGTCCGACCTAGTGCCGATTTTGACCGTGGCAATTTGTTTCAACGGTTTTCAATATCCATGTCTTTGAAGATGAATTGTTCACAATCATTATCTTCGACATCGCTTCCACTGCCATATTCGATATCAAAACTAGATAATAATGATGTAGGTGATAATGGAACTAAATATAAATCTATTTTTATTGTAAACAACATTATTATTAAAACTTGAAGTGATTAGTGTCGAAGACTACCACGTCACGAATGCTTTGCGAATATTTATTTATAAAAACACAAAAGCGCATGAAACAGCATAACGGTGCAAATGACCAACTAAAACAAAACATAAAAGCACGTTTACCGCATTTGAAGTATTTCCATTTAAACTCGAGCGTGCGCAACAACAAAAACGTTTCATCGGCTCCATTGCCGCGAGACAATTACATTAATTCGCAAGCTAATTCAAATAACTGAAAGCTCAATCCACGACGAGATAGTTAAATTCATTAAACAAACAGTAACCGCCCACCACGAGCATCTAATTTAAATGATTAAATTAATATTGACTTTATAATTCAATATAAGTGGCGGGATAACTAAAATCAATACTATAATTCAATTAATTCATGATATTATTTAAAGCAGTTATTATCGTTCGATTAATTCGCGAACTCATACAAGTCATTTATTATATTTCAATTAATTCGCGAACTCATTAAAATCATTTATTACACAGCCCAACAAAAAAAATGTCGCAGTGAAAAAACAACTGATTTTGTTTATTTTGGATGCGCTAATTCCAAAAATATATAGCTTTCATTCGTATCAGTTCTAGTTTTTGAGATACAACATATTCATCAAACGTGTAAATATTGTTATAATTCTGTATAATCTACAATTATGGAATATTTATAATAAAACTCTAAAAATTCCAACATTAGTGGCCTTCTAATAACATCTAATTAAATAGTTATTGGAAAAACTTAATTGTTTCTTAATTATTTCAGGTTATTATTTTGTATGAAATTTCCCCAATTAAGCTAAATGTATTAAGTTCCTGTAATTAGTAATATCCCTATAAAGTTGTCTGCATTCAATTGTAAAATTTAATTTGGACTTGAGGTTCGTTGCAATAGTCGAAAATCGTGGCTTCTACAAGCAGACGTGGTTTTGCTCCATATGTGGCGAATGCATTTTAAAGGAAAGTATGGCTTATTCTGGTGTTTATTTAGGAAACCAAGATAAATCCTAGACTCCACATGTGTGCAAAATCTGCGTTGAAGAAATGCGACAATGGGCAAAAGGACAAATCAAACGTTTAAGGTTTGGTATTCCAAAGATTTGGAGGGAACCAAAAAGTTATTTTGATGATTGCTATTCCTGTCTTGTGAATGTGAAGGGCATTAATCGTAACAATTGGCACACACGTGCATATTTTAGGCTGGATTCAGCAAGAATATATATTCAGCATTCTAGGCAAATACGCATTCCAATATCTAGCAGCCTACCTACATTTCTAGAGTATGATGTTAAATATTCGTATGATGAACTGCAGAGGGAGACGGTGGTGATTTTGAAGGGGATTCAGCACCACATCTCGAGCGCTTTAATCAGGAAGAGTTAAATGACCTTATTAGAGATTTGAACCTTCCGAAGGAGTCTTCAGAGTTGCTTGTCTCCAGAATAAATGAAAATAATCTTCTTTATCTGGGCACTGTTATTACATATTACTGTAATAGAGGAAAATATCTTACCATTTTTCTCTTAGGAAGATAACATGGTTTTTGTAGCGATATTAAAAAAGTTAGAAAAAATGGGCATACCAGAGTACACACCAGGTGATTGGCATCTTTTTATCGACAGTTTCAAACGCAGTTTAAAATGTGTTCTTCTACATAATTGTAACAAATATGGAAGTATACCGAGTGGTTACTCTACAAAAATGGAAGAGAAATATAAAAACACATCTCTAGTGCTAAAGAATATCAAGTATGACGAACATCAGTGGGTTATCTGTATTAATTTGAAAATGGTGAACTTTTTTTGGGACAGCAATGTGGCTATACAAAGTATCTTTGTTTTCTGTGTCTTTGGGACAGAAGGGTTAAGGATGAACATTGGATTAGAAGAAACTGGCCTTCTACAGATGTTCTAGTTCAAGGGCAAGCTAACGTAATTAACGAAACGTTGGTCGAACGAGAGAAAATCATATCTCCTCCCTTGTATATTAAACTAGGACTTATGAAACAATTTGTTAACGCTGTAGATCAGAATGGTGCTTGTTTTGAATACTTGTCCAGTAAATTCCCTGCACTTAGCATAGAAAAATTGAAAACCGGACTATGTAATGGACCTCAGATAAGGCAACTTATAAAAGAATCACATTTTACAGAATTGGCGACTGAAGTTGAGTCTAATGCATGGTCCTATTTTGTTAAAGTTGTGCAAACATTTCTTGGAAATAATAAATCGCAAAAATATCAGGGTATAGTGGAAGACATGTCCAGCAATTTTAACAAATACGGGTGAAAATAAAACTTGCAAGTTTTCCGACTTTGCCGCATTAAAGAGATTTGTAAAAATAAAGTGAAACAAGCTACAAACCCACACGTTTATGCAAATGAGTTGTCACGATAGTTTCCTGACTACCGTGTCAATTTTGATTATTTATAGTTTTTGACAATTTTTATATAGGGATATTTAATGTATCAATAATTTGTCTT
>JAHWXV010518896.1:0-12015 GCA_024586415.1 Phrixothrix hirtus | reverse complement strand
TAAACATAGATTACCCTAATTTTAGTGTCAGTAGATTTGCGTAGTCCTTCTTCTATCTCTTGAACAAGGCCAAATTCAAGGGACGGAGAAGTTATTCTGTAACCTATCTGTAACTGTTGTTTGGGTGTGTACGTTAATTAACCCCATTTCGTTGTCATTAGAAGCCTTGTCATTTAATTAGACTTCTATTTTTGACAGTAGAATAAGCTAATTAAGAATATCTTAAATTTCAGAGGATATGTACTAATTAAGACTGCGATCAAAATTTATATTAACCCTTGGGGTCTTGACAAAAGGAACCTCGGGACAAATGAACAAAAGGTCTAGGAACTGTTTCTAGCTATTCCGAGAACAGTTCCATATCTTGAGAGGTAATCCGGAGTAGTTGTGCCCTCTTTCTCTTCCCATACCTCGATTTCTATAAGAGCGATGATGGTGCTGGTTTAAATCTTAGGATCTCCCCTTCTTCGCTGAGCTAGGGGCCTCCAGTATTGCTGTTGTGGCGTAAAGCCAAAAGCGCTCGTGACAAAGTCTTTTCTACAAAATCGGATTAGCTCTAATTTTTTGGTAAATTTTGAGCAACCCTTCGTTTAATTTCATGTTTCCGTCTTTTCTCAACAGACGAACATCAGTCAACTACTGGAATGCTATATTTAAAAGGATCTTAAATAATACTTCATAGTCCCATTCAATCAACTTAATTGAGATCTAATAGTTATTCCTCTTCGTGAGTCAAACAGTGTCTCTACCTACTTTCCACATTTATAGTTTTGAAATGGTTCATTAAGGTGGTTCTGTTTAGACCTTAACGGTTTGCAATTAATTTAACACTAACTTGTCCAATTGTTTACGTCGTTCCATTTTGCCATCATTATAATATCAACGTATATTAGAAGATAGATGTTTTACTCTCAGCATCTTAAAATGTAAAAACTTTTACTTATGATTCGTCATCACATGTCAATCATAAACCCTGGTTAAGATTAACATGGTGACAATGTTAAACAAAACATCAAATTTTATAAGAATTTACCTAAATAAAAATTAACTAACTTGTTATATTCTTGTTGACACCTTGGTAAACAAAATGCCTAATAAAATTCTTCAAACTCCAAATTCATGAAAATGATAACCTAACTTTATTACCGTAAGTTTACAGGACAAAGTAGGAAAATACAAAGTTCACCGATGCATCAATAGGTGGCGCGATAGTTTGAGACATTTTAAAGGTATTTGCACGGATATAATACTTTATGAATGATTCATATTACTAAATTGTTTTTAAAATATATCACTGTTATCCCGCTTTGCCTTAATGAGCCAGTAAAATGTTTAGCAGAATGTGTAATGTTGGTTGCATAACAATATTTGGATGTTTTATTAATTACAAAATTAATTTATAACAAAAGTAATTAAACTTGATTGTACGTAAATTAACTCGATGCTACTACAATAATTTTAAGGGAGTGTGTTATATAAATAAACGTCGTTCTTAAAATAAACATCGGTTGGTAATAATCCTTTAATTACACAAAACTTATATCATTGTCGCCTCTTAATTTAAACTCATTACATCAATGTTAAATTTCGGCAAATTCCTAATTCTTAAAAGCGTTAACGGTTCCAATTGTTATTGTGGTAATATTTTATTAAATTCTAACAATGTACATAAATTCTTGTTATTATTTATCCTATAAAACGAGAAGTAATATAATTTTAGCACTTATTGTTTAAGTTTTAATTTTGCAAGATGGCGCTATGTTACTAAAAAAACTAACAACTCGTTTGTAACTTTAAAAGTTTAAAATATGCACTGCTAATATTTAACATGGGGCGATTACACGCGGCGGTTCGTAACAAATGAAGCCCTGAAATGTTACTAAATACAGGAAATGTATTTTGTATCGCATTTATATACACTTTAGCAAAATCGGTGTTTTACATTAATACCGACACACAAGACCAAAAAATGCCGGAAAAGCATTCAATTCTCATTCTTTTAAAGTTAAGTATTAAAGTTTCGGACTCTTCTATTAGCGTCAAAACACAGTTTTTATGAGAATATATACACGGCAACTATTTCATAGAGCAACAGGATTCACAAAAGTTATACTTTTAATAATGCAATGTACTGTAATAATAAAATTTGCCTATACTAAAAAGGTGATGACGTCATTGTCACATGCCTTAAGTTTTCAATTCTTCAACTACAATTTGAATTTGGTGAAGCATGTACGAATTTTACAAGACAAACCAATTTTACTAAGAATGTCGAAATGTTTCAAAATAGTCAGACATAATTTAATAATGTTAGCCCTAAGAGCCAATTTCATAATAAATATAAATACTTTTACTGCTATAATTACAATTGTCTATACAATTGTAACTAAAGAAGTTAAATTTGACTTTAAAATAAAGTCATTTTTAAGTTTATTAAGAAACATACGGTTAGGTGTATATAGTTCCACAGTTTTGTACAAAATTACTAATTTTAAAAAAATAAAAAAATCTAAGGTTCCACCGAGATTTGAACTCGGATCGCTGGATTCAAAGTCCAGAGTGCTAACCATTACACCATGGAACCTTACGGTAACAAATTTATTTTGTAGGTATAATAGCTAATCTCTTGTATTAGCATTATACCTTTCAATTTTTAAATATAAAAATACACGAGAATAAAATTAAAGTGTTCTTAATTGCTTTACATTTAAATTAGCGCAGAATTTAATTTTCCAGTTAATTTCAAAGAAGTTTCGTGTAACTAAATTTAAATTGGGATTGAAATTGAATATTGTTGGCCGAACTCGGCAGTCTTTCAGAAGCGCGCGATGTAAACAGACGAAATGTGTTAGTTCTTTAATTAAATTTTCTCTTCTTTAATTCTAAAAATTATAATTAATTTAATGTATGTCGTAATTTTCTGATGCTTTTAAACATAACTTGTGCTAATTAAAAAAAAGGCAGTCAAGTATGAAGTCAATCGTTTTTTAAATTAATAAGAAGATAGGCAACTATAATTGACTCTTAACCCGCCTTCGAGTGTTAGTGTAAACAGCTTAATTCGCATCCTTAAATGTTTAATAAACCATAAACGGTTGGTGAATAAATTAACAGATAATGTAAACCGCTGTTAGAAATTATATAATTCGAAAAAAATGAAGTGTCTGCTTACTTTATTTTTAATAGTTGGTAAGTAACTTTAATCATTAACCCTGAAACAGTTTTAGGGGAATTCCGTGCCCTCGCATCAAACACTCGCAATTACCCTCCCATAATTGTAGCGTTAATGACTGTAAGGTATCGACAGAATGATTTATTTTGATTGATTTATAATGAAACTAGCTTTTACGTGTTTGAGGGAGGGTTGGAATGAATAATATACATCACGGATAGGTCATAATAATCAATTACCTGCAAATTCGATGTACTGTGCGATATATTACGCATGGGGTGTGAACGCTTTCTAATGCCACACCCGTTCTTGCGATAGACTTAAGAAAAATTATCCCCAATTTAGCTAATGCATTCTATCCACCCTTCCGTTTAGTAATTTTTTTGTATTAACAGTAACCAATTGTGTTATCTCCATCCGCATCACAAGGTTCGTCGTTCCAACAGTAGCTTCATTTGGATCACTGTTACACCTAGATTGCGCCTACGATTTAGAAAATGATCAATTGTATGATGTTAAATGGTACAAGGACAGCGACGAATTTTTTCGTTGTAAGTCCGATGGACAAGTGCAGACTTTTGACGTAGACGGAATTCATTTAGATAAAAATCAGCACATTACGTTTCGGTCATGTCCTGTTTTAATTGTCATTGTTGATTCTAAATCTTCTGGACAATACCGATGTGAAGTCAGCAGCGAGGGACCTGAATTTAAAACTGCCGCACGACAAACTGTGTTGAGGATTAGTAATACGACACCTTCCAGAAGAACACAGACCAAAGGTAAAAAACACCTTTTTTTTAATAATTATACAAACATTCTGATTTTCAGACAACCTAACACACATTACTGCATCGACTGAAGCTTCCACTCAACGAAATGGTAAATATGACCAATAGTACACCTCGGTCTGCATATTGAATCGGATCTAAAGAGAACGAATCGGAATATTATGCTAATATAACGCGGATTGCAACTATTTCGTTCATTTTGATCCGATCCAATCAACGATAAACAATTTATGAATATCGCGTCATCATTGACAGAGCCTGTTCCAAAGCTTGTAAATGCAACAAACTCACGCTTACGCATTAGTGAGACTGTTTATATAGGTTTAGGATAAATTGACCAGATCGTGACGTAACGCGGGCCGCCCACGTCCTAAATAACATATAAATAAGGTTGCTTTTTCCGTAACTGCCAGGATTTGCATCACAATCTGGTCACTTTAGTTTAGAATTGTTCAAAGTGACTTAAAACCCAAGTTTATAGAAAAATAAAAATGCAATCTTGTTAACCAAAGATAACAATAAGCCAAAAATGTTGTCGCCAGTTTGAATTTGGCGCTCTGTAAATTTGGTTATTTTTATCGCCTAAAGTTGGCATGTATGACTATTGTGTTTAAGATTTAATTCGATGAGGTTTTTTATTGCCGCACATGTTTTACTGTGATTTTTTGTTGTAAAAATTGCAAACCAATTTTGCAGAACTAATTAATTAACTATTTAACTAATCTACTTTTGAGACATAATTTGAAATGCGATAGTTTAATGTTAATAAAGCGACATTATCACTATATATATACTATATATATACTATATATATACTAAATATATATACTATATATATACTATATATATACTATATATATACTATATATATATACTATATATATATACACCCTAGAACTCTCAAAATTAATGTGACCAACCTTAGAGAAATAGGTGACAACATCCAGGCTCGCGATTTCAAAACATTTGAGCTCAGTTGTATAAAGCATATTTAACTACAACAACGATGTTAAGTAGTTCAATGCAGCGAAGGTTAGCGAGTGGTTCAAATTAAAAAAAACTATTCAATCACAGAGCTTAACAACACATTCAACTACGTAGCAACGTTGTTATAAAGCATACTTTATACAACCGAGTTTTAACGTTATTTTAGAATGTTGCATGATTACGCCATGCTACAGAGTTTTTAAACAAGATGGTGCACCCTGTTAGATTCATAAGCCGGCTTTCGAAAATCTGATTATAAATAGAAATTTAGAGATGGTTTGACATACAAACAACGCAGTAATTACAATGTTTTTAATTTTTCTTGCAATTATTATGTTACTGTATTATAGTCATAAGTATTATACGGGGTGATTTTAAAATCCACCGAGAACTTTAACACAGTACTGTAGAGGCCTAACTACGTCCATTAACAAGAAAATACCATAAAATAGAAAATTTTTTTGGAAAAAATTGAAAATATCCGCTGCCTGGAGATGTCTAGACACAATCGAATTTCTACTACGTATCGCATGCTGTTCAATAATATTAAATTACTGCAGCTGTATTTGTTTATTTGTATAAAACTAACATATCTCAATAAACAATGACCTACAATTTTATTCATTCGCATTCTATGAGAACAAAATTGAACATTTACTATTTGGTTAAACACATTAAATTGCACTAAAGACCATAACCAAATTTAGTTTTCGCACCATTTTAATTTTTAGAATTCGTAAAAAACTGCAAAGGAATTTTGTCAGATTTTGTTGGCGTTCCGCGAATTTAATTTGCCGCCGTATGTTTTCAGAAACGGCATGGTAGGCAGGACAACAGGTAGAATAAATAAGAGAGTTTCCTGTCGGATAAAACACGAGATGCGTTTTTCTACGCTCCGTGACGATTGGGAACATGTAATTCACTTAAATTAACAGTTAAACGTGATTTTTCACATCTGATGGATTGTGTCGATATATAGTTGAAACTAATTCGTCGCAAGACGCCTCCGCGCGTAGTTTGTGTTTGAATTCTTTGTTTGAAGTGTTCGGGTATGTGTAGGGACTCCGCATGACGTAATATGTCGGAATGCCAGGCCCCCTCTGGGGATTGACCTGACTTTTTACACCCCAATTTCCGCTTCTTTGGTCATGTTACGTCCTTCTGCGGGTGCAGGAATCCATAAATAATTCGCGATTGACGACTCTGGTCGAGGGCAATCGAGAAATCCAGCAAAGTGACGAATAAGACTAAGGTACCGTTTTATAATATTGTTCTTTTGCTTCCTTATTGTTGGCCTGTGAAAGGCGTAAGCGAAATGTCAACGCCTATCGGTGAGAATTCAATTTAAGTTAACATCCCGGCTGCGAACCCTTGTAGAGGCCAGCTTAATTAATTAATTCATACCTTCTGTCCAAATCTTGGACGCATACCTGCGTTGACTGTACCTATTATATTTTAACCCTAAATTTAGTGTTTAGTAGATTGATTAGTTTTCCCCGTATCTCTTAAATTAGGCCACGTTCAAGAGACGGAGAAGTTACCTGCAACCTTTTTGTATCCTGTTGTTTTTGTGTGTATGCTAAATAATCCATTTGTTTAGCAATAATTATATCGTATTACTCAGCTAGACTTTTATTTTTGAACTTAGAACAAGTTAATAGTTAATGCTTTGTATTTCAGGGGATATGTGTTAATTAAGGTGCCTCCCTCTTTAATCATGATCTTAATTTATAGTAATATTTGGGGCCCTAGTAAGAGGCAGACCAAGGACAAACTAGCTAGAGGCACTAGCGCCGGCTGGACATTTTTCTATTATTCTTGCTGCGAAGCGTGAACCTTCTAGTAAAGACTGTACGTGCTTGTTTATCCAACTTTAACGTGGCAGAATTTTTGGCACACGGAACCGTTTGTCTCTGTTCCGAGGAACAGTTCTATCTTTTGAGCGACTCATGGCGCTCCCCCCCAATATTTAGACTCCTTGTACGCGTTTCCAGCGTTTTCCCTTAGAGCGCGGATGGTGCTAGTGCAATTTAACAGGCACCCACCCTCCTTCTAGAAGTTAGCGGGACATCAGTACTGTTGTTGGGCGTAACTCCTAACGCGCTCGTGACAATTTTCATTGTTATAAGAGATTCTGTTATTATTACGTGTACAATTTTAAATTACACTGAATGTAGGTCTTACAAACACAAAATTAAAGCAATTAAACTACATTTGAGAATCAAATAATATTTTCCTTGCCTTTCTCAACTTGCAATTTAAGACGAGATATTCGTCTTACGAAGAACTTACCTTTGATATTATTTAATCTATCCATTATTGCACAAACAGGATGTTAAACTTAAAACTAAATGTAATTAAACTAATAAACATGCAGAACTTCAGTAACGAAGAACATAAGCATGTGATAAAACACAAAAACATTGCATACTTACAACGTTTCCAAGTGAACGCGAAGCTATAATTGAAATTAATATCCCCGGTTTATTTATTTTACTGTTTTAGAATGGCGTAACAACACTGTGTCACTGGAACGACACGTTCAGTTGTTCGCTGTTACAGTGGCTTTCAAACATTTCGGCAGCTTTATTCTAAAAGCGTTTTTCTTGAAAACGACAAAGAATTGATTTAGGACTATCCTCACGTGATGGTTCAGGTTTATTGGTGGGTTTTTAAATCATCCTGTATATAATATAGATAGTATTGCACTATTATGTGTCAAAATTTGAGAAAAAATGATAAGTACATATAGCTAACTTCAGATAGTGAAATGAACCCTACTCTAATCTTTGGCCTCTACAATCCCCAAACATGCGAATATGTAAAAGGAGTTTTTTGATATTGCCCTATTTTTACAGAATGCTGCACATTCCCTGGAATAAGGCAGCATTGTCTAATTGTTTTAAAATTGTTTTACTTCTAAAAATTGTAATTACTTTTCTGTAAACGTAGTTTTAATTATAAAATGTCTCAGATAAAAGCACTGAAATAAGCAACCCAACATTCGCTACAATTATGCTGATACCAGAGCAAATTATTCCAGCCTAAGCTAACATGTATCGAAATTTTATGATAATTTTAAATTGATTTTATTTTGTAGGATGTCCTAAAATAAGTGACACCAAGCAAACAGTGGGTACCTTATGACCTATAGAACAAAATTTGTTTATAATTTTTTTTAAAAACGATTTTTAAATTTTGAAAATTTAAATGGCATAATCTTCTCTAAATACAATCATGTCTACTAAATAAAAAGAATTCGAACTTGAACGATAGTAAAAATGTGATACTGTAATTTAGTATGCTTATAAGACAAGCAATGCTTGCTTACGACATGTTTGTAGCAATGGACTTTGGACTTGTTCACTTTCTTTGAAATAAAACAATATTACTTCAGCTGTTACACTTTAATATTTAATTTTTAAACATAGTGATTGTTTTATTCCTTGCTACCAAAATTGTTTGTTAAAAACACAAGGTCCTAAATTGTTTTATTTTAAATGTATCTCTCTCTCACTTTCTTAAAATGTTCATTTAAATACTCACGTTTAGTCCGTTTACAACTTTTCTGTGAATTTGTTTTGTTGAAACATCGTTCGCGATTACTAATAGATGTTCTTGCTTTTAATAGAGTTTTATAAGTCCCTTTTTTGACACTTTCTTAGTTTAAAAATAATGTTTATTATAATTAATCTAAATTTTTAATAAGCAAGTAAACACCCAAATCAGAATAAATGACCTTGACTTCAATAAAATTTGTAAATAGTAAGTCTATATATTTTGTTCTTCTGAAATTTTATCTGAGACATTTTATAACTTTTAGAATAGCAATTTAGCGAAGATATTACAGTTTCCTATTTTAAAATCAATTTCATTAATGTGTTTATTTATATTTTTCAGGAAACTGGAATGCAATGTCATCTGCGAGCTTCCTATTTATAATTTTGATGTATCAAGTTAAGTATTTAATAATAAAAGTTATGTTGTTTTAATTTGTGTTTTGATATAATTTTAAATTAGAGCGTATTCTATAACGCAGAAATTTGCCATCGCATAACAATTTTTCATTCAAATAAATAAATTTTCAATTAAAGCGTTAAAAAACCGCACAATAATATGTATACGGCTTTACTATCAAACCATGAGAATCTCTTTGTTAATTAGGAATATTTATAAAGTGTGTGCCATTCTATTTAAAGCAAAAACGTTTTAAGACCTTGAAATTCTAATACGTTGACAAAAATTTTAACACCCTGTATATCCATTTGTAATTAATTTTACAATATATCAAACATAGTTCCAATAATTAAAAAACTTAAAACTACACTTTTACATCATTGATAATAACGCAAAAAATAATATGTAATGGAACCTTTGACCTTTCAAACCTAATTATTAACTTAAAGAAAATATCACTCGTCAGGATTTTGGCGAGATTTCACTAATTGCAGTGAACTCCGTGGCAAGGTATAAGTTCTCAAATTAAAAAAATTCTGTTTACTTTTTGATACAGTGTTTAAGTTTATTCATATCAATTATTAAATTGGAAAATGGAAAATTACAAAAATTTAAATAGTTAAACTAAATGTGGATAAATGATAAAATTGTATCACACCCTGTGTAAAAGGATTTGTAACACAACTTTATAGTACTAATGGTCAGTTTTATGCGTTTATGATTATGTTAATTATAATGAAACCAATCAGTTTTTGATCAATCTGAACAAGATTACTTGTATAAAATAAAAGAAATTAGTTTGATAAACTATTACAGAAATATTTAATTACAATGTTAACTAAAATTTTTGAAAATGCAAGACTAAATTATATTACATAAGGTCAAATTTCACCAGTTACAAGAAGCTGCATAAATCGAACGTATTCATGACCCGGCCAAATAGTTCGGCATTAAGACACTACCTATCGATAATCATAAAAATGTTGCTAAAAAACTACCGAATCGTCTTTATGACTAGCAGCCAATGGAGATTTCAGGCACAGTACATAGCTTACAAAACGTGGTAAGCACACCTAAGAAATCGCTTAAAACGTAGACAAATTAGGGGTAAAGCAAATACTTCTGCTTATATTTTTTTGATTTATTAAATTTCTAGTAAAGCAATAGAGCATGGGAAATAAAGTTGATGTTAGAATCCGTTGATAAACGTATATTTATACGTCTGCTGTTTACCTGCACGTAATTACTATTTTAAATTAAAGCTACACTTCCAGATTTAAAAACGATTCTTGCGGTATATAAAATCAAAAAGGAAAATGATGGAAATTATACCATAAATAAAAATTATGAGCACTAAATCAATTATTCACTATTGGCCAGACCCTATTCAAAATGTTAACTCAATTTAATGAACATAATAAACGAATAGGGACAATTTCATAACAAATTTATGGACAACTTTATAATATATTTTATCTATTTGCGTATCGAAATGAGATCATTTGAGTTTCATAATGGCGTTCCTTTTAACACGGAATATATTATTTTAAAAGCTTGGTAACATTAAAAATTAATATCATTAAACGTCAAAACCGAATAGAAAATTGACAAAACTTTCATACTCAAATGTCGAAACGTTAATGTCACCAACTATCACTAAAATCCCTAAATCAATTATGTCAGAAAAGTGCGTTTTTTCCTAAATTTTTAGCAAATAGATAAAATAGTATAAAAAACTCGTTTCATAAGACGTTTCATCACACTCGTTCATTAGAACATTAATTGAACTCTTGTAATAAAAACATGTCTTATGAAACTTGTTTTTTAATAGACTGTACCGCTACTTATTTAATTATAAAGCAGTTGGACCTAAGCTGCTTTTTACTATTAGTAACTATAAAAATAAAAGTTAACTTTAAAATAAAGCAGATTTAAATTTATTATTACGCGTAAACTGGCCTAAATAGAATTTATTGTAGACCAAGTATACCCAGTGCTGGAATTTTAACTTAATTATGTAAACAGTTACAGCTACTTTCACTGAATTTGATTACAAATCATAATCAATGCTCAGGTCAATATATAAATTTCAAATATGCCCAAAGTCTCAATACGAATTGTCAAAGAATGTTATTTACGTTCATCAATATCAGATTATTTCTCAGTATTATCGCCATTACCCTCACTGTACTTTGGATTCCGTGGTATCGCAGCACAAAGGCGCAGCCATTTTTGTTTATCAAACTCCGACGGCCATACTCACGTCATAATCTATCAAGAAACGCTGAGTTTATCAAGTATTGAAATAAATGTACGACCCCGCAATACAACCAAACGTGGCCATAGCAATCGAATATGGCTTGAAACAATAACGTATTTATATCGCACTATATATACATCATAATGAAATAAAATAGATGAGTACCACCTGTTCCAGGTCAGTCTCTGTTGATTCTGGAGCTATCGGGAATAAACATCTTACCGATAGCGGAACACAGGAAATTTTCAAATTAGGAAACAGTTCATCAATACTAAATAAAATGAAATTGCTACTTCAGCTTAAAACGAGAACTTATTGAGATGTCTCCTATATATTCGTATTTTGAAATAACCCTGTGCGACGTATAAACAAACTAAGTAAATTAAAGGCACAGTAAACTTAATACAGGGTCATCAAGAAAGAATGCAGACTGCTGGATGGGCAACCAAACTTACAAATTGGTGGTACTGAAATTAAAAATTAAGTAATACTAAAGTTACCAGATAATTATTTTACTACAGGCGTCACATATAAATGACATTTATAATTGATAATTAAAATGATGTATTAAAATTTCATTTTGCTTATTGATCGTTAAAAATGAATTAAAACTTTCTACTTTCTCTTACCTATATGTCATATAGTATAGAGAAAGTTATGTTTTCCGTCAAAATCTTCGATGTCTAGTTTTTAGCGGAAATGCACCTTTTTAGGTCCCCTGAATCTGAAAAGTATGTTTTTAGAAATTGGACTCTATTACAAACGTCTTATGAACACTAGTAAAAATCATTGTAACAAAATGTTTAAATACGAAAATAAAACTACTTGAATTCAAATTAAAACTTTTG
>JAHWXV010518842.1:0-11780 GCA_024586415.1 Phrixothrix hirtus | reverse complement strand
ACTATTTACTACCGTATACCCCTAGAAACATTCAAAACGCAATTTTAAATAGTTATATACAGGGCGTACTAAATGTACTTACTAAAATTAATATAAAATACGTTAAAGACAAAGGTGAGACCGTGACAGACTTTTGATATTGCTCTTGCTTGACATAGTCACAGTTCACATGGCTACAAGAAGATTTGTGTTTGCTAGGTTCCCAAACATTTTCCAGAAGTCCATAAGTCAAAACTAGTGGGAGCAGCCTTTGACTACTTAACCAGTACGAGCAAGATGGTGACGCGTTTTTCACGCGCGTTGTCACTGGAGATGGACCTAGCGATGGTATGACACACCCGAGTCTAGTCGTCGGTCAATGAAGTGCCATCACCCACGTTCTCCCTTCAAAAGTTACACAATCAAAGCCAAATTCGTTTACAAAGGAGCTGAGGCAACTGTCTTTCTGGAGAAAGGCGTACTACTAGAAGAATTCATGCCAAAATAGGAGACAATAACATCGGCCATTCTTCAAAAATTTTGGCTCTCCCTACAAAGTAAGGGTCGTGGAGTGTTGTTTGCACGGATTGTGTTGATTCATGATAACGCTCAGCCTCATGCAGCTGTACTAACACAACAACTTCAACACTTCAACTGGGGCGTGTTTAACCCTTGTGTAAGCGGGTCAAAAATTATACGTTAATGTGCAAGGTGGTACAAATGTATTACACTACATATTTTATGATAAATTAGTTAGAATTTTGATAGCGCATTATACTCTAAAGGCAACTACGTATTGTAGTCGTGACTTTGCGGAACTTGTTTGGCTAGTTATCTTGGCGGGAAGTAAAACAGTGTTTTATGCTAATTTAGTATCTAAATACACATTTTTTTAGTCTGCATTGAATGCATTGTGGTGATGCTGTTATATTTTAGTAGCGCATAAATTTATATTTATTTATAAAGTGGTGTAGATACATATAAAATTAGCATCAAGATTTTTTTATTATTGTTACTATGTACTCAGTATGGCGGAGAAATTGCCAATCGAATTTCGAAAGTAGGTTTGCTCTTATACTTTGTGTTTGTCTATTATGTTAATGAAATTAAAATTTTACTTTTAGAGTGACTTACGAACAGCAGAAAGAGTGTGTGAATCATCGGATGGATAGCACTTTTGATAGTGAATTTGATAAAGATACTCAAACTTTCATGGATGATGGATCAAATGAAGAATGGTTACATGAGAAAAACAAAAATGGCGATTCTGATATAGAAGATGTGTATACCAATCACGACTAGTTTATTGAAGTTGTTGAAGACGATATAGCAGGAATGTGGATTTCGATAGTGAAATAATAGTAATATGCAGTGGGGATGATTTCTGCGAAAAAGATGGTTCAATATAGAGACGTGCTCCACCCATCGCCCTTCAAATAAGAAAGTATAATATTCTACGTCGAAATCCTGGACCAGTACGTTCTACTAAATATCTTTCGATTCGGGATACCTTCAAATGCATATTTACAGATATATTTTGTAATATTGTGAATAAAACTAACAAAAAAACAAACAAGGTTTATTCTAAATGGAATTCAGAAAATCCAATGAAAAATCGAATAGTATGGAAGGACCTCGCCATAAAAGAATTTAAAGAGTGCTTGGGTATACTAATTACGGCGGGAGTTCATCATTCTAATACTGAACACATAACGGAACTTTGTAAACCAGATTCCTACACATTATACTGTGTAATTATGTCTTTCAACAGATGCAAACTGATAATTAGATTCATTCGCTTCGACAGCGAATGCACTAGACTTCAGAGAGTGTTGATGGATAAATTAGCCTCAAATATCATAACTCTGGCTTATGCTAAACGAGAATTTGAAGTCACTGTATGTACTAGGTGAAAGTGTGACGATTGATGAACAGTTATTTCCTTATCGTGGACGGACAAAGTTTACACAATATATGCCCTCCAAACCTGTCAAATATGGTATTAAAATTTGGTGGGTGTGTGACTCCCAAAGTTCTCCTCCATTATCTGGCCAAATTTATACTGGAAAACCTACTAATGGGCGTGATATAAATCAAGGTGAACGAGTTGTCAAGGATTTATGACACAAATATAAAAGCATGGTAAGAAACGTCGCTATTGATAATTTTTTCACATCTTTGCCACTTGCAAAACTTTTGCTGGATTGGGAAATTTCTGTTGTAGGTATCCTAAAAGAAATAAAGCCTGCATTCCTCCTAAATTGTTATCCAATTAATTGCGTGAACCAATGACATATCTATTTGGATTTAGTGAAGGTGAGCATTTGTTTCTATGATCCAAGGAAAATGAGAAGTGTTATCGCGTTGTCGACAATGCATTATACGACTGGTATAAGTGGTTCAAAACAAAAACCTGAAATGGTGCACCACTATAATAGTGTAAAAGGCGGAGTTGATAACATGGATAAAATGGTCACACATTACACAACAAAACAGCGAACCAAAAGGTGGCCATTGGCAGTGTTTTTCAATATGTTAGATATAGCTTGCCCTGCATCTTATATTATATATTCAGAAAACAATCCCAAAAGTGAAAAACGTACAGACAGCTGCCGCACTTTTCTGAAAAATCTGGGGAAAAGATTGTTTGTGCCATCAATTGAAGAACGATCAAAAGATCATCGCGTATATCAATATTTCGGAACCAAGTCTGGTACAGAATATATGTTAGGAAAATCGCTAACATTTGCTCCATATAGCGCTAATACCAAAAAACGTCCAGGATTCACAGGCACCTGTTATATTTCCGCGATCATATAAAGTTTATCGAAAAACACGGAAGGCATGTTACATCTGTAACCAACCTATTTGCTTAGAACATTCAAATACTGTTGTCAAATTTAGCTCTTGCGCTATATAATTGTTTCTCTGATTTTAATAAATATACTCATATGGAATAATTGTGTGCTTTTGAATTGTATGTGATAAGAATACCTTACCTTAGGTAATAAAAGTTTTAATCTGGGTTATAATCACTATCTAGCCACGCCAAAAGCTGATTAGTACAAATATACCACGTCGCTCACTAACTGCGATTAAACTTTAATTTAAAAAGTTCAATTATTTCCAATAATTTTCCTAAATTTTTTCATTACAAAATATATTAATTTCAAACAATTGTGAGAAGAATTGGAAGTTCATCGCGCTAAGCTTGAGAACTAAAATAATTATTGGTTCTTAATATGTCATTGGTACAATTGTACCATATCGCTTACGTAAGGGTTAACCATTTCCCTTACAGCACCGCTTTGATACGTTTGACTTCCATCTCTTTCTAAAACGGAAGAAAAATTTTAGGGAGGAACATACTTCGAAAATGATGAAAAGCTCACAAAAACAGTAACATCTTGGCTACAGTAATTAGCAATCGATGAATGTAACACTGGTATAGAAAAACTTGTGCTACGTTATACGCCTCAATAAAATGTGCAACGATGTTGAAAAGTAGGGTAAGGTCTAGTGTTATTGTGAATAAAATTTTGTTCTGTTATTTTGTACTTTCATTGAGTTACACCTAATCGTCCTTTATTTTGTAAACGATCCTCGTATTTTTACAAAATTCTAGATAGCTCAGTTAAATTGTTTATGTTATGAATCGGTAATACATTTTTAAGAATTTATAGTAATTCAGATAATATATTAAACATACAGGGTGATTTTCAAGTTGGTAATATAATTCTACTCATTAAAACAGGCAACTTTTCCAAATGATTTTTTTGAAAATTTTCAAAGGAGAGAGAAACAAATAAATTTTACTAATAACTACCATAAGTTTCTGTTTTTTGCGTACATCTACGTTTGTTTGTTGTTAGTTTTTGTATGTTGACGTTTTAGACATTTTAATTAGTTATAAAAACACCGCATTGACATGCTTAAACTCTAAAATTATTTTTTGATAAGCGAAAATAGCTCATACCTATAAGAATAATAAACTGGTATTGTGTTTGGGCTGAAGACATCCCCATGTAATCTAGAGAACCAGCTTTCTATGCAGATTTTCCGTGAATATGTGGGCAGCAATTGTGAATGGGACACTTTTTGGGCCACACAGTTTAGCGCAACGTTTAGCGGGTGATTCCTATTTGGAATTTTCACAACAAAATTTCCTTACGCTATTAGAGGAGATATTATTAAACATCCGGCGGACATACGGCTTTTACAGGATCGAGCACCTGGACAGTTTCGCCGGAAAATACGCGAATCACAGTTTTCTGAATAAGTGGGTTTGTCGAAATTGGCTAATTCTGTGGCCATCGAGGTCACCAGACCTTAACCCATGTCATTTTTTTGTGAGAGTACACGAAGAGTTTGATACTTAAAACGGCAGTAAGCACACTGGAATAATTAGATGCCAGGATAAATCAGGCTGCGGCAATAATACGGGGAACACCGCCTTTATTGTTGCTAGACGTCAAGGAACAGTGGTTACGTCGTGCAAATCATTGTATTGAAGTAAATGGTGACAATTTTGAACACATTCTTTAAGTTCCGTTTCAGACATGATTGTTGTTTTATATTTAAATAAATATTTGGCTCATTACTATTACTGTTCTCGTTTATTTTTAGAAATTTCTAAAACAGTTATTTGTAAAAGTTTAATGATGTTTAATGAGCAGAATACATGATTTAAATTATATTATCAACTTAAAAATCACCCTGTATAATTCGATTTTAAAATTAACGTTATTTTTACAACTTTGAAAAATAAAAAATACACTTTGAAATAAGTTTTAACGATTCCATTCTGAATTATTAATTAAACATGCGACGAAGCACAATTAGTACTATAAACAACTGACGCACCTTTATCGCAGGATTATTTATATTTCGGTAATCGTTACAACACTGCCTTCTATTTAGAAAACCGAACACATTAATTTGAAAAAACGCCATTGTAAATTATAAACATAACAAAATAAGTTAATCAAAATTTTCAATTTCTAAATCTGCTTTCGTTGAAAACAGGTTTAGGGTAGAAACAAATTAAAGCATTACAATTTTGAAGCAAATGAACTGTTAAAATTAGTAACTGTACAGAAATTGAAAATGAGACGATAAAGGTTGGAAGGTTGTTGTAAACGAAGATGTGAAAATAGGACATTGCTAAATAAGATACGGAAACGGAGGGCGTATAGTGTATTTGATAAGATTTTTATATGAATCGTCGGGGAATAATAAAATAGGTTTTGACAAAGGAAGCAAACTAATTTACAAAAATTTGTGTATCCAATTCTATTAAAAAAAAACGTAATAAAAGTAAAGTATCCTTCTGTATTGAAATATACGAAATCGATACCCTTAAAATATGTTATTAGCTGCATCTCCAAACCCTTGAAATTAATTTATTGGATAGTATCTTCAAAAGGATTCTTGTAACGTTTGTAACTGAATAAAATGTAAAATTAAATTATAGAATTCATTAAAAATTTACTATGAATTGCTTTAAAACTTCAAAAATTTTATTTTGTTTATTTTTAAGGGATTTAAATCGTCGGTGCTTACAGAGATTAATAATATTGTTATTTATCCCTTTTGATGTTAATATAATATTCTTTTATAATACTGACATAGCGTGAGGTAATAAAATAAAAACAATATTATTATGACTAAAATGAAAGGACATTCGTTATGTGTTTAATTCTGGTTTGTATGTTGGAGTTGATCGATATTTGGATAAAGTATAAAGTTGTGAGTTACGTAATCTAAAACATTTATTCATCTGCTATTGAAATATGAGTACAGAACAGTTGGTAACTAAAATAGGTTTAAGGGTCTGTGACACGTACCACAACAGTGGTAGCAGAGTGCCTGTTTTATATTGATTGATTTGTAAATAGAGATTTCCATTGAACATTAAATAATTTCCAAGTATATTTGTAAGCTTTTGCAAAATTATAAAAATAAACCATAGAATTGCTACTAGTTTTTAGTTTGTAGATGTTTCGAATAAGAGTTTGTAAAATTCCGGTACACATACACTAGGTAAAGAAGCGTCTAATTCTAAGGTAACCAGAGAATTTTATACTCCTTTTTTGTAAAGCATTTTTCCTTAAAAACGGTACTCTCTGAATACTCCTTTGCATTCTTTTGTACTTCTAAAGAGATAAAAACTATTACGACTATTGCATGCAATTATTTATATGTTCAATGCATAAAGTGTTTATGCTACTTGTGTAATAACTGTGTGCACACAGCAACGTGGAGGTAGAGTGCACGTTTGCTGTTTATCAAACGACGATGACGGGTATTTTATTTAACAAAAGCGTTTCGGCATAGTTTTTACTAAATACTCTAAATTAAGTAAAATTAAATTGGTTTTAAGGGTACATACTTTCGAAAAAATATTAATTTTTATTGTTAAATGAAATGTTGACTTTTTGTGTTATTAAGGGTGTTGAATACTAAATTTGCTCCATTAGGCTATTATATGCATACATTTTTTTCAAATTTAATGGTTTGAGTAAAGGAATTAAGGGCACCTACAAATGTGGCAATTTGGCCTCTGCAAGAAAATGAAATTTAATTTTTTCATTTAAGACATTAACCAAATAAAGTACTGGAAAACTGTTCTACAGTGGGTGTCAAGTTGTAAATAGAATTATCCCTTTACAAAATAACTACAAAGAAAATATTAACAGAAATTAATATTGCATCTACGAATTCATTTGAATTTATTCCTTGGACATAAGGGATATAGATATTCGAGCTGGTGTGACGTTTTGTATTTTCATTGTTAATTTTTAATTTTATATAGTTTTTGGATAAATATATATGTATATGTATATGTAGGGAATTGATAAACTAACTTTCTAATATTTATTTCATAATAACCAATATTTCGCAAATAATTTTTTTGCTTCTTCGGGGTAACTAAAACATAAAAAACATCCAACAACTTAAAACGAAATAACAAGGCAACTTATTTATAACGTATAAGATCATAACAAGAAACTTGAACATTATAAAAATTTTATAATATAGAATTTTTCAAATATCAATAATGACAAAGTTTAAAAAGCTGTTTAAATATAAACGTAAAATTTTATAATTTCAATCAACAAACACAAAAAATTTTGAAAACTAAAAATTGAAATATATTATGTATAAATTACAAGAAAGAGTGTTAAATAATTTAATTATTGAAATAAGTTAACAAAAAACTTTAAATAGAACTCAAATTGTCTATGTTTGTTCTAAAGTTCACAGAATTGCTATTAATTTTGATGTGGCACATTTCCAAAAATGTTCTACTTAAATTATTAAAATGGTGGTATAACGCACTGCAATTTGGTTTAACTCGACAATCACTTTTATGTTGAGTTATGCAAAGTTTAGGCTTCTGGGACGATTGTCCACAATACACCATGGTACATTCTTTGCAGGGTATTAAATAAACAATGTCAGGTTTATGATTTAATGGAGTAACATCTTTATGATTTTTAAAAAAGAAACTAATGGAATCAAAATTAAAGTTGACAATTTTCAAAGGAAAATTTATAAATAACTTTTTGAAATAAAAAGAAAGGCTCTCATTGAAAGGAAGTTTTTTAAAAATAATTTTAACATTAATATGGTTTGAATTTTTATTTGAAAAAGAATGATTAAAAATTAGTTTCAACAAAGAATGTTTAAGGTAACTATTTTCTTTCAAAATAGAATATAATTTTTAAAAATTTTTATCTAAAATTGACACATGACAAATGTTTATTATTGTATATTTAAGCACCTAAACTTGGTTAATTTTATAGTTATAAGAATAATTCAAGCACCGGCCTGAATTCATTGGTTTTTGATACCAATCTGATAAATTTATATTATCAACATTTCTAATCACTAAGGTATCCAAAAATGGTATAGAATTATTAGATTCTACTTTTATAGTAAATTTAATGTTATTATTGCAGCTGTTAAAAGTATCCAGAACATAATTAATTGGAATCGAATAAATGATTTCATCAATATAGTAAAAAATAAAAGGAAATTGAAAATTTTGTTCATTACAACAGTATAAAATTAAATCACTGACAACAATATCAGTTAAAATTGGGCTTAAACTTGAACCCATTGGAGATCCAAAAATTAGCAAATAGAAATTATGGAAACTGTCTTCTATTGTAATTATTAATAAAAATCAATATGTTTTACGTTAAAAGGTATATTTTATGAATAAAATGAAAATACTTAATTGTGCGCTATAGAATATTATACAAAATGATTGTAATGTGTTTTAATAAAAGTCGATCAATATAATGAATAATAATAGATTATATATACACGTAGAATGATCGTATAAATCAATAAAAGTTCACTAAAGAATTAGTTCCGAATTCACATCCCTAAGCAATAGACTATAACGAAATATATTGAATCTCATAGAAAATTATCATTAATATTCTTAGCTATGAATCAGTTATCACAACAGAATAAAAGTCGAAGACGAATACAACAAATGTTGTATCAAACGCCGTTAAGGTCCGAGTACATATGTCCTTCTGGAGAAAATTCGACTGCGAGTAAAGAGAACGTGAAGACGCTGTGTAGCGGCAGCCGCTAATATTATGCGCGAAAACACTTAAAACTATATCCGGGGTACGTAAGACTAAAATATATGTTAATCCTTCTTCAAAATGAAATATGTCATTTTCTTATTCTATAAAGGAAGATAGGAATTACTGATCTAATTTAAATATTGTTTAACTTTTATATTATATAAAGTTACGGTAAAACTAAATGGCGTGGAGTGACGTTGGGCGAATAATTGTCATTTTTAACTGTGTCCACTCCGATCAATTTGGAAAAAATATATGTCAAAGTAGGGAGTCTAGAAATGTTTTCGTGAAAATATGGAAGTGGCACCTCGAAGGTATCAAAAAAAAATTCATAAAATGTTCAAAAATATTTTTTCGAGTGTTTTTTTCACCACAAAAATTACAGAAATGTTCTCAAACATATGTAAACGATCTTTATAACATATATTTTTCATTAAAATCGGCCTAGCGGTTTACGAGAAAACCACTTTTCTATTTCGCTTTCCCCCCTCCATAACTATCAAAAATATGAAACTTCGAGGTTAATCTTTAGGGAAGTTTTACATCTTGGAGGTGCGAACTAATGGCATCAATTTAAGCTCAATAAGTTCGGGGGCAGATTTTACATGCTTAGTCCGCTATACCCTTTGGCAAGTTTAGAATTAGGAGCATCTATACAAAAAATAATTGGTCGAAGTGGAATGTTTTCTTTATGAATTTTGAGTAAGCCATAAAATTTAGGAGATATTGGTCTATAATTAATAAGAGATTTATAAACTTCTTCATTAATAAATTTAGATTTCTTTAAACTTTTAACTAAATTATTGTTCTTAGTATCAAAACTAGATGTTGGATCTTTAGGTAACTGTTTATAAATAAGTTTGTCTTCTAAAAGATGAAGGTATTTTTCAACATAGTCATTTTTATTAATAGCGATAGTAACATTACCTTTATCAGCTGTAGTTATAATGATTTGATTATTAACTTTCAAGAAATGTTTAGTTTTGTTAAGTATATAAATATCAAAAAAATTTTTAAACTTTCTTTGTATAACTGATTTGTAATTAAATTAGTAAAACTAGCTCTAAGTCTGTCTTTAGCATTGTTTGGAATATTGGATAAAATATCCTCTAAATGAGCCAAAAGGGAAAATTATTTCGATTGATTAAGGGGTAATTTTAAACTATGCTTTGAACTAAAGATAAGAGATGTACTACCTCAACAGGAAAATTGGCGTCAGTTAAATTTTTAAACCATTTTTCGTTAATATAAGAAATATTATTATTCACCAAATTTAACTATGTTGATATTAAAAATAGTTTTAAATCTCTTATGTTGTTTATATTGAAATTCTTCAATAATATTATTAGGTAAAAAATTCTTAACTTCTGCAATATAATATTAATGTCAAGCTGTAATTTCCTTAACACATTCACTGTTCAAGATTCATAAGGTGCGATCATGCGATCCCGCGTGAGCGCATCGTATGCGTCTTGAGCAGTGAACGTTTAACAAACCAATAGTAATCTTGATTTCAAAAGTTAAAACTCTTTGTACTATCCTTTTGTTAACATTTTCTATTTTCTTGTTTAAATAAGGCATATCTTGATTTAAGTTACTAAATCTAATTAGGAACGAAAGGTGGTTTTTATAAAATGCAAGTTTCTTGACAGAGTTAGACAAACTTTCAGAAAACAGATAATAATACTTCCATAAGCACGTAGAATGTCTTAAAAAACCCATGATTGTTATAAATAGCTAATAAATATTATTCAATCATTCAATTTGGATTATAAATTAATTAAATATTCCGGGAATTGGTAAACTAACTTTCTAATATTTATTTCATAACACAAATAATTTTTTGCTTCTAAACCATAAACAACATAAACAACATCCAACAATTTAAAACGAAATAATAAGGCAATTTACTTATAACGCATTATATACATATGTCAGTAATGACAAAGTTTAAAAAGCTATTTAAATATAAATCTAAAATTTTATAATTTTAGTCAACAAAGCTAATAAATTTTAAAATCTATAATTGAAATATATTATGTATAAATTACAAGAAAGGGTGTTAAAATAATTTAATTAATGAAATAAGTTAACAAAAACTATAAATAGAACTCAAATTGTCATTAAAGGTACCATTTTTTGCACATTTAGCTTCGCGTGTCCAAATGATATTGTCAAAAAAAAACTGTTTCCTTGCGTCCAAGTTATTATAAATTCACAGAATGTTACTCGTCTTGGAAAATCAGTTTCTTTTAGATGTTGGACTATGGAAAATGCGTATGAAGGAAATTCATATTTGCCTAATATTCTATGAACTGTTGATTTGAATAATCCTGATTCTAACGCAGCTTGTCTTACAGTAATTGTTGGATATGCGGCGAAATATCTGAAAATGGCAATTTCAATATTCTCATTATTAACGAGGGATTTATTTCTTTGGACTATGGCCTTGACGGATCCAAAGTTCTTGAAATTTTCAAATAATTTATTTAACAGAACACGGCGATAGCTTCTGCTTTTACGGATATCGGATGGTAAATGTGTCATATATTCTTGATATAACTTTATTCCATTCTCCATAAATAATAAATAAGTTTAAATAATCTTCGTTTGTATAATTTAAGCGCCCCGGCATGATTATTAATAATTTTAAAATGGTAACTGACAGACTCATGCATTTTTTTAGCATTTGATTATTTTTCAACATCGTCATAGCCAACCAAGAGCAAAATGTCATAGCCAAGTAAGAATATAACTGAACCTCAAATCTGTAGCAAAATCGCTATATAAAAATATTGAATTGGCAATATTTCGAAAACTAAAAATTTTCCGAATAGACAACCTTATATAAACTTACCCTTATTTTTAATGATAAATACGATGGAATTATAAAATTTGGGGATTTACAGTTGAAAAAATTGATTTTTGACAGTTTTCTTTATTTCATCTTTAAGCTTATTTAAAATAAGCAAGTTGATACCTACATCCTGAAAATATTTTAGCCCCATCGACGTTAGTATAGTAACAAATTTTCCAATATAAAGTTTTCTATATGCCAATGTACAAGCAATAAATATTAATATTATTATTATTATTATTATTATTATTATTATTATTATTATTATTACTATTATTATCTTTATTTACACGCATTCTTATTTGCGGTTACAAGTTTTTTAATTATAATGAAAT
>JAHWXV010518829.1:0-12382 GCA_024586415.1 Phrixothrix hirtus | reverse complement strand
TGTATATATATATATATATATATATATATATATATATATATATATATATCCCTGGTTTTTATATTATTAGGTAAATAAATATTTGCTATTTAATGATTTAGCTAACTATTTACTTATTCTGTCATACTAATTGTATTCCAAAATTCTTCTTGATAAAGCCTCATTATCGTAGGCGAAACTATTAGAATTATTTACAATAAACATTTTATGTGTGAAATCTTTTACTTTTTATTTATTATGTTAAATTGTTTTATTAGCTGTTTCTTATAATTCTAATACAAAAATTGAATATTAGAACAGGTAATAAACCAATTATTCAGAAATTCGTTACGTATAAGCTTAAAAGGTGAATGCAAAATTTAAATGTCAAATTGCGCATTTTTAATCCATGTCGGAAACCATTTTAAAATATTACAGGGTGATATGAAATAGTTTCGGAGAAAATCTATATAAATATTTTTTTAAAAAAAGGGGTAGCACATTACATGAAGCGCTGCTCTACTGTATAAATAAATTTCTAAAGTGTATATCTAAAACAAGTACAAGTATAAACATATATACGGGGATTGAGTTACGGCGACTGTCGTCGTTCTAAATAATCTACTACAATTTGACATAAATGTATCTATTGCTACATTAAAAGAACGAAACACGTCGTGAAAGTTTTTGTTAACATTTTAAAGATGTTATTAATGCAATGTTAAAAAAGGTATTTATTAATACGATAGTAATTTATAGCCGGCCTTAACCTGCATTACTATGCTTTTGATAGATTTGTGGAAAATTACGCAAATTTATTGTATCGTTAAGTGTCCTTGGAATTTAAAATTGCTACTTCTTATTCTAACACCTCTAAATCTGATTTAATTATTATAAATAAGAAATTTTGAAGAAACAAGTTTGTACTAATACTAGGTATGCCTCAGAAGTAATGAGAATGCGGCTTTAATAAAGGTTTTATTGAACTAATTTATATCTTGATATTTCCTTTACAAAATACGTCCTTTGGGAATGTACGCAACATCTCCAACAGTTTTTCCATTATTCATAACAATTCCGGAAATCTTGCCTAGTTAGGCTGTTTAAAACCTGCACCGTTTTCTATTGTTCCGAGATGATGACCTTTCAGTTGCTGCTTAATCATCTGGGAATGAAACGAAGTCGCAAGGGGTTAGATCTGAACTTTAAGGTGGAAGCACTGGAATCTATTACTGTACCAAAAACTTTCTAATTGGCAATGAGGGTTGCCTGGAGACGTTGTCGTTGTGCAAAGTCTAAGAAGCGCAAAACTCAAGGCGCACACGTAAAACCCTTTTTATCAAACAATCATAGACTTCACAATAAAAGCATTGATTGATTTTCTTGCCCTGCGGTACAAATTCCTTGTGAATAGTTCCACGACAATCAAAAAAGACGACGAGCAGATATTTGACTCTCAATTTGCTCTACTATTTTTCAAACTTCCCACCTCTAAACCTAGTTCCTTCTTGTGGTATTTATACATAGTTGGTAACATGTTTTCGCAGATAAACTCGACCTTCTTATTTCATGTCAGTTTGCACAAAACTTTCCACAGCATATTTAACCCTCTATGGATGTATCGTCTCATAGACAACGCATAAAAGAAATATATGCGTAATTTGAAAACGGTAACTTCGTCCAGAGTAGTCTCAGAGACGACACATCGGTGTTTACGTAATATAATCAGTTCGTGAGTTCTTAAATAGATATAGCTGGATGTTCGAAACGTATGCGTTTGGTTGACTCTAATTTCCACGATACACTCCTTAAGTGGTTTGACGAAGCGAAAAGTGATTTTAGTGACATTGAAGATGCGCCATAAGATGTTTATATACCCTTCGATCATGACAGTAATTGAGAACAATCGAGTGACAGTGACGATGAAAGTGAAGAATCAACACAGCCTTTTACAGGCAATAAAAAATAGATGCCAAAATTTGTTTTAGATGATGTACGCCTGAAGTACGTCCCTCTTCGCGTACACAAAAATGTAATATTGTAATCAAGGTTTCTATTTTAAAAGGTACAGCTCAGGAAATTGGAACAAGGACAGACCCTGTGTCTGTATGAAAGCTCCTATTTTCTGACGAAATTATGGCGGATGTTATGCGTTGGACAAACAGAAAGCTTGTTTCAGTAAGAGAAAAATACGCTAACCAAAACAGGATTGAAGTCCAAGATCTTGATACCGTGGAATTAAATGAGATTATACGATGCCCTGTTTGCACCTCAGTGTTCAAATCAAATCACGAAAATCTTGAAATGTTATTTCCACAGACGGCACCGGACTAGAAATATGTAGAGAACTAATAATCCGTGATGGATTTGGCATTCTTTTATCATGCTTACGTTTTAATAATCGTCCAGATCAAGAAAATAGAAAACAGGAAAATCCTGCTGCGGCATTATCTGGATCGTTTGACTGCTTTATTAAAAATTTTCAAGATTGCTACGGTATTGGCACATTAGCCTGCATTGATGAAATGCTCGTTAATTTTAGGGGCCGTTGCCGATTTAAAGTATTTATGCCCAACAAACCACAGAAATATGGCATAAAGGTCATGTGGCTCACGGATGCCAGAACCACTTATTTATATAATCCTTACATTTATTGTGGAAAAGATAATGATGGTATTGGGCTTACATCAGAAGGAACAAAGTTTTCAAAGCCAAAGTAATCCGTAATACATTGTAATACAATAATACAATAGCATTCGTAACATCACCGCTGACAATTGGTTTTCATCATTGGAACTTACTGAATTATTGTTGTCAAAGGGACTTACCTACGTTGGCACCTTAAAAAAAATAAAAAGGAAATTCCTAGTGAATTTATGCTTCGAAGACAAAGCGAAGTAGGAAGCACTCTTTATGGATTTAGAGAAAATTTAATAATAATTTCCCATGTGCTCATGTCAAAGCAAACGCAACGTTATTAATTTCTTCCATGCACTATAGATCTGGAAATAACCCAGCAAGCAATAAACTAGAAATTATTGCTTTCTATAATACTAATGAAAGAGGCGTAGATTCTCTTGATTAGAAATGTTAAAAACAGTACTAGCCGTCGGACACGCAGATGGTCTATGATCATATTCTTTCGAATGATTGATATCTCCATTGATGTGATGTTTTAATTTGTGTTGAAATGTGCACGGGGAAAACAAATAATTTACATTCTACTTGGTGATAGCTCAGTCGTGCAGGAGCGAGTCTTGATGAAGTTCTCAGTAACTTTGGAGGCTCTCACTTCGTCTGGTTTTGTGGTCGGTATACCTGTAAAATAATTATTTTACGGTGGACGTCGTTTGTGCAAATGACGTCGTTCAGACTTCGGTCATGAAACTTCGGTAATATTTAGTTAAGGATCGTTTCGGTTTTCGGCTGTATTAAAAGAAAGGTAACGGTAATAATTTATTTACAAAAATTAAACGGTAATTGGAACATAAATTAAATAAAAAAAAATTAGTTCAATAATGGAAAATAAAATAAACATAACTTTCTGACAGCAGACAAAAATAAATTTACAATATTCGCGTATGTATAGAAAATCAGCATGTGTATGAGGTTTATACGGCCACTACTATTTGAAATTGTTGCGGCGCCAGAACGAGCAGCGCATTCTGATTCGGTCAAATCCTGCGTTCCTGATATGTTTGAATACAAGAGTCGGCAGTATGTTAGGAGATCTAAGCACGGACGCATCGCTCTTGGCAGCCGCCGTGTACGTAATTTATACTGGGGACGCATGTCTGATGCGAGGCGTTGGCGTGTAGTCGCGACCTTTGTTGCGTCTCTATGGTTAGCGTTGTTTGAAGACCGATACTTAGCGACTCATTTGCAAATAATGAAATGTTTCATATAACGGATAATTTCGGTACAGCGTAGTTGTGCGTCCACTATCAATACAACTCAACGCACAATGACAGTGACGGATTCTTGACGTCGTTCACAAACAGTTACAGGGCAATTTGTTTTTAATCGACCCAAAGGCGGTTTTGTTGCTGATTCGGCGGCGATAACGCCAGGAACACTCAGTTACGAGGATACCTGAGATTATATTATTCTACACTCGGTCTATCTTTGTTACAGAGCAACAAGAAATAGAACGTCGGTCTAGAATCTACGTAAGTAGACCTCTAACGGTTTGTTAATATGAACAGTATTCAGGATTTTAACTGGCATGGCGAGTGCAGAAGACGCTGAGTCAGGACAGCTGTAAAATATAATAACAAAATAGATTGACTTAGCAGAAAAGCTTTTATGGTTTATGCACTAGGCAATATCCCGTATAGAGTCTCATACGAAGACTGATCTGCAACTCGTGAAAGCGTCTTATTTATACTTAAATTTATACTCGCGTTCTTTATTCAGCGAACATGGATTCGAACGGTTTTCTCTGTCTGCTATGTTTTCAATTACATGTGCTTTAACCAATTCGTTTGCATAGCGTGATGCAATATTTCGCAATAGGTTTTAATAAGTTTTTACTAATTAATTAATATTTAAATTATCTAAGATTGTTGCTTAGGTTAATTATTATTAATTATCAAAACAATTTTGGTTGATTTCGGACGGTAAGTGGTGATTTATGTGCCAAGTTGTACAATATTTATTAATTAACTTATAGCATTTCTATAACAGATTTTAATTAAGTAATTTTTCTATTTGCAATTTAAACTAGAATTATACACTCGCGCACGGTATTAAATACTTTGTTAAAGTTTATTCTGTTTTTAATTCAGTCTTAATAATTACACTTGCAGAATCATTAATATAGCAAGAACACGTAGTATTCTTGGAATTCCATTAAATCGTGTTTCGCATTATTATCACTTTTCGCGGGAAACGTTACATTGTTAATGCATCTATCCTGCATCAGAGCTAGAAAGATAATGAAGTATTACCAAAGAAGACATCCTTTGCCAAACTACTAGCCAAACAACTGGTTGAAGGGTACATGAAGAGAAAAATAGTAAACACACATTTATCGGGCAATACGGAACGTTATTCAATACATATTAAGAGTTCGTGATGAAAACAAAAATACAACTCAAACTTCTAATGCATTAGAAAAGAGAAAAATATGTCATTTGTGTCGGAGTAGAAAAAGGAGAAAGACCAAGTACCTGTGCTTTGAATGAAAAAAGCCAGTTTGCATATAGTTGTAATAACTGCATTGAAAAACGGTAAACTTTAAGACACGTTGTAATAATAGTTTTAATGTCAGTTTAATTTCTCTTGGTTTCTTCTTATGTATATAACTTTATTTCATTTACTAAATCCATTATTTACTGCAATTGGCCGATTACAATGTGTTTACAAATTTTATGAGGTATTGCAAACAAACATTTTTTACGAGTTAATTGTTAAACATTTGAGCTTTCCCTGTTTCCGAGGTACACTAAGGTACGTATTTTAACCGATAGCAGGAGCTATAAACAATTTAGTTACCCGATACAATGTTTTAGATGCAATAAAGCCAGTAGTCTGGAGGACATGTCCGGATTAATGTTCTGTATTCCGGATGTCCATGATTAAGGGTTAACATTCTTGGCATTTTTTAAGCACATCAGTTAATATAATTTGTGTTGTTTTAACTGTGTCTTTATGATTATTAATAGTATGCTGTAAGAAGAATTTTACTGCAGCTCTCTTATTTATTATCTTAAGTATTTGGAAACATTAGTTCTCGTATGTGAGTTGATCTTTTTAATTAATCCTTACATGTATTATCTTATTTCATTTTTTAAAGTTTTTGCGTGAAAAAGATACGAAATAAACTGTTGAAGTATTGCATTTAATATAAATTGAAATAATTAAACTTGTTTCTTTTATTCGCTCTAATATTATGAATTCACACCCACGTTCGAGGCCACTCTCACGGTTTGGTGCAATTATCTGATTTTAAGTAAACTTAACGAAGTCAAAAAATACTTTCAATTAATATAATAAAACTTTATTTTAGAATTGATATTTTAATATTTTGTAAGAACGATAAATGGTAGGGTACAAACAAGCTCTAACAATGCAGCAATCAAGTCTATTAAGCAACTTATCTTTTATCCTTTATTATTTAGTTACGTATGAATGAAAAAGCATAACTATCTAAATTTTGTGCAGTCTCCAAAAATCCATTGGAAAAACTTTACATTTTTAATAAAGAAAAATTGATATTAATTTTTCTAACATGCATCAAGCGACGAATGCGATATTTAGTACATGTGAACTCACTGTCTAGCCTCAAAAAATGTTATCGTTTAATTTACAGGATGCCTACCGCAGGAGGGCGCAAACAGTTTTTAACGGGGTTTTTAAAGTGCTATTTTATCCAACAAAAGAAAGACAGAGTCTTTATTTACTTTTCTGCGAATTCGTGAGGGGTAGAGAATACGCCATTAAATTTTCGTAAAATATTTCAAAGCAATACTGAATACAATTTCATACTTGAATTGTAATTTGAGTACAAACAGTTTGGATCTCAATATACTTTTTCAGTTCATTTTCTGAAAAAGCTCATGCATGAGAGTATTTTATTCCTTATACTTCTTAAGATATAGCAAGGCAAGATTGTTTAAGACCCACATACAGGTGCCTAAACATTTCTGGTCGCTAGATAACACTTAGCTCCACGAATATTATATTTGACTGCAATCAACTTTTTCCTGATATACGTTGCTGAAATTAAACATATGATTCTTTATCAACACATTGAAGATGCCTTCGTAGTTGTGAGGAAGATGTTTTGTAGGCAGTTCGAAAAGCGTTATTGTGAAGAACTGCGTCATGTATCGAAAGTGGAAGACAGAATTTTGAACGGAATTTGTAAAAATCTTTTAATTCCACTCTTTCCGATATTCCATTATCTACAGCGTGTAAATGCTCAATGTATCCGTGATAGACATCAAAATCTTTAACTTTTCCTCCTGTATCTAACAGTTTATGCAATAAAATGTTGTTATAAATTTTTTTTCAGCACAAGTATGTTCAATTTAAGTCCCGTGCTCTTTATCTTAAGGATTTCTTCGCAATTTCTCTTACCGAATCAACAACCAATAATCTTGCAATATCATCTTCGTCGTAAACCCGTTTATCTTTTTTAACAACTCTTATATCTCCTGTTTGATCAAACTGTTTTATTAATTCTCGAACACAGTGTATCGAAACGTCTACTTCAGGATATTTTCTATTGAAAAGTTCTATTGCACTCAAACTCAACCCAAACCATAACACTTAACTAAATAAATTCTTTGTTGTAAAGTCAACGTTATTCAAAAATTCTGCAGCACTGCTTCGCTTTAACGTTTTAACAATAAGTTCTATTGACATGCCATTTGTATTGTGTTGTTTTCATGACCCTTGGATAAAGACAGCTACCTATAGGATTTTCTACAAAAAATTTTTCTCTATCTCCAAGAATAAGATAAGTTTACTTTTGACATAATTTTGTGTTTTGTGATTTTTCTCACACCCTGTATATTAATTCAAAATTCCAAGTATGGTTAAGAGTATTTTAGACTAAGCAAAACTTTTTATGAAACTGACTGTTTTCGATAAAATGAAAAATAAAAGTTTATAAGTATAGTTAGTTCCAACCGGGGACACATGTTATATATATATATATATATATATATATATATATATATAATATAATATAATTGAAATACTTGGGTATCGGCGAAATAAAATATAAACTCTACTTTAAGAACTTGAATATAGTTCGTGTATAGTGCACTTCATTAAGACAAAACGAAAAAAAATAAATTTTTGACGTATAAATGTCATACTATTTACATAGTATCTATAATTACTTATAAATACTGTAACATTTAAATCAAACATAAACACTAAGAAAACTAAAACGATTACAGTAATTGTCTAATAACAAAGGTATGAACTACAAAAATTTCTTAAGAAAATTTTAATTGCAAATATTAAACGGCATAGTATAACTAATGCTGCGTCTGATTTAAAATTCATAATTTTGTTAATTGTTTTAATATAAAACATTTCTAAAAACAACCTTTCTTTATAATTATCTGAATAATCTAAAATTTTAGTATTAGAAAAATCAATTTTATGATCTAAATCATTAGAATGAATTACCAGTGCACACTGTTGATGAGTGATGATGTGTAAACGACGGTGGACTTACTTGAATAGTACGTTGAGCGTCTATGGAGCGCAGGTAAACGCATACTCAGTGCCCTCCTTTATGAACTGTCTGAGAATCCGTGAATCTCGACGTTTGTGTAATTTTGACGTAACACTCTACGAGGAATCTTCATGTCATTCAAGAAGCATAATTCATTTTCGAATGGTTTCCAAGTGGATTGTAGGTCTGTTGGAAGAGGCTCATCCGACGAGAGGATTTGAACTCACAACTTGCATAGTGATCTTTCCAATGATCATGCATATACCTAACAAACCAAGAAGGTCGAAAATTTGTGATAGGCAATATAAAATCGATCGCTTTGTGACTTTGGAATCTAGTTTGTCCGAAGTGACGTTAAAAATGAACATATCTGTTTGTCCTGATCAACCTAAACCTAGTATCCTTGACTTGCTTGTCAGCTTTCTACTAACAGTGATTCAGAAGGAAATTCCGAGTCGTACAATGACTCTAAAACGCTTGAAAAATTGAATTGCCATTTTCTTAATCTGAATCCTCCAGACTTCAAAATGTCGTTGATTTAAATACAAAGAGTAGAAGCTTGGGAAGACGTATCTGCCCCTGTCAATAGATCGCCTACGTAAAAGTCCGATTATATAATGGAAGTTGCTCTTGGAAAGGAGGATCTTTGATCTATAGCTAGTTGCTTTAATCATCTAGTGGCTAGATATGAAGTCGATATTGTACCATACGCCACTGTATTTAATTGAAAAGTTTGAACGTTATCTGATGAATTAGAACACCATATAAACTGTTATAGCAACCTTTGTTCTGGTGAAATCAAAACTTAACGATATATCTTTTCTATATCAACAGCTATAACAATAGCTTGTTTTCTGAATCTAAGAACAATCGTGAAGAGATTTTAGTGAACTACAGGACCTGTCATTTGGATAGCGTTAAGAGATATTCCCGAAGAAGTGACATGTGATTCATTGAATACAATATGAAGACGAGTAGTTGAGCTGCCCTCTTTCAATACCCCTTGATGTGGAAGATAGTAATTAACTTGATCGGACTTATCATTTTCGACATAAATGTTACTCATATGACCTAAATAACTGTATTTCGTCACAAAATCTATATATTGTGACTGAAGCTAGGAGAAACTTTCATTCATGTGAGAAGAACTGTTTCTCAACAGTAACTGTAGAATCATCTAAAGTGGAAAAATCACTTTTAAAGGGAATTTTGACTAGAATCTGCCGTCGAATTGGAATTGTGTTGTTTGTTCGAAGAATGTCTCGCAATCGCGTTCCTGTTGAGATAAAGACTGATAATTTTGTAGCACCTCTATTTCCTAAAACTTGACTAATTGGTCATGAAGATAGTTAGGTTTATTGAAATTGCCAAATGATTTGTTGTAACTCATGGAAAATGGAAGCGTTCCTGCGATGAGCCAACCCAACTTTGTTTTCTGTAGCGTAGGTTTATTTCTTCCTAAGCTAATCTGTTTGGGACACAACAAACTCCAAAATACGTCCGCGCTTAGCAGGATCTCTATTTTGGTCGAGCTGTGTAACGAAGGATTCGCTAATCTGATCTTAGATGGTATTTTAAGATTTGACAATTTCGTCTGAATACCGGGAAGATAATTTGTAATTTTATCTAGTATCAAACAAGAAATGGTGATTTCAGAATGAACCGTTCAATGCCTGAATCTTAACTCCGCACTTAGATCTAACGTGACAAATTGAATTATTTGTGCCACCAATCGAAATTTTATGATCACTTGTAGCTAGACCCAAACGCTGATATAAGTCACGTGTAATAAAGCTTGTCTGAGAACCAAAATCTAATAGGCAGGTAGATAACTGAGATGTAATATTTTCATTGAAAACCTTTACCATTGCTGTAGGCAATATGACCTGAACGTCTTGTGTGTCAAACGAAGACAATGACACTGCACCTATGGAAGTATCAGATCTGACTGATTCCTTATGAAGTAAGGTGTTGTGTTTTTATCGGCACATTTTGTAAGAACCGTATTTACAATCTCTTCCAAAATGCCAAGAATGTAAGCAATTAATGTATAATTTTTTATCATTGATCGCTTTCGATCTCTCCGCCACTGGTAACTTCAAAAAATCTGCGCAATTGTAAATATTACGCTCCTTGCGGCAATATAAACAAGCTAATTTATTTGAATGAAAGCTCCTTGTTGTCGACCCTTCCTTTGACTTGTAAAATGATTGACATTTTGGATCATTTATCTTGTCGTTCAAAGTTTCTAATAAGCCTGCCTTACTTTTTAAAAACTTAATGAATTGATCTAAAGTAGGAATCATTTACTCTAAATTTTTCCCAATCGCGCACCGTTTTGGGATCTAATTTATTGACCGCTAGATAAATGGTAAGAATATCCCATGATTCTGTGGGGACTCCTAATTGATTTAAGTATTTAAGATGTTCCAAAATATTTTCAATCATTTAACGAAGTGCAAAATCTGACTCTTTAAGTACAGGTTCTAAATTAAATAAAGCCTTTGTATGATTTCTTAACAATAAGCGATTACTATCAAACTGCTTGCATAAAACTTTCCACGCAATATCATAATTTTGCGCAGTGAAATCTACAAATTTAATTGCTTCAGCTGCCCCGCTCACAAGTGCTGACTTGAGATAATGTAGCTTTTGAATTTTATTAATTAACTCGTTATCCTCGACTTGTTGCCTATAAATGAATTCGTCTTCACAATTAATCGAAATTCATTCAATTTCAGATTATAAACTATTGAAATCTCTGAAAACTTGTTCGATGTCTATTAATTGTTGTTGCTTTAGTCAAGCAATTTGTAATTCAGCTAATAAATTTTCCTGAATGTCGTTTAAATAATTCAAAAAGTGAGTCATGCGCGCCTTCATGGAACCGCATTTTTTTATGTAAAAGTTTTAATTGTTCCTCCATTTTAATTATTATAATAAAATGGCGAAGAGGCAATTCTGATTTCTATAAATGAATTGAATAATTTAATGAAAACGCTCTGATCTGGGCATCTTTATGTAGTTTTGTACGCGTCAATCGCTCGTTTACCAACCGATGCTGCGTCGATAGAAAACTGCGGTGGTCCGATAAACTCGCTCTTAAGGATGCTTGAAGTTGGATTATCCAAGGTCGATGGATCAAACTATCTAGGGTGATGATGTGTAGATAACGGTGGACTGTATTAAATTTCGTTTTTGCAAACACAAATATTGACAATTTTTATTTATGACATTTCTATAAAAAAATTACAATGAACTGACTCGGTTTCTTAGAAAAAAGGTAAAAAAAACCCCTAAGGTGTCCTGATTGAGTTTTTTATTGCGCTTTTATTGTAGTACGCCATTGCTATCATAAGGGCACTACTACACTACGCACGTCTGGCGTCGAGACATGGGCGTACGCAGACTCCGCAACATACATCTTCTCTTATTTAGCTTACAATCACTGTTGCGCAATGTACGTCTAGTTTTAAGCTAAGTTGAAGTTTGCCGATTATATATATATATACTATTTCTTCTTGTAAATACTATTTTACTATTTAATAAAATGATATAAATTACTGTATAAAACGGAATTCGGGTTTATATAATTGTCAAAGACGGGAGAAATGTCAAAATTTCTTAATTAATTTATATATATATATATATATATATATATATATATCTATATGTATATATATATATGTATATATATATATATAATTAAATATTTCTTTTTGTAGCTATTAATAACGGAAAATATCGATTACTGCATAAAACAGAATTCGGGTTCAAAAACGATATTTGTCAGACAGGAAAATGTCAAAATTAGATATTTAGTTCTAAGGCTGACGTTTCGGGATCATAATTAATCACTTCATCTGAGCATGAACATAAAAGAAGGAGATGCTTTAAGTATAACTAAATTACACAAAAATAGATTATAAAAACTGTGAAAAAGAAAAAAAATAAAAAAACTGAAAAAAAGTAATAAAAAAATAAAAAATATATTTAAGGCATCTCCTTCTTTTATGTTCATGCTCAGATGAAGGGATAAATTATGATCCAGAAACTTCGGCCTTAGAACTAAATATTTAATTTTGACATTTTCCTTTCTTTGACAAATATCATATTTGAACCCGAATTCTGTTTTCTGCAGTAATCAATATTTTCCGTTATATATATATATATATATATATATATATATATATATATATATATATA
>JAHWXV010518806.1:0-13553 GCA_024586415.1 Phrixothrix hirtus | reverse complement strand
AGAACTAAATATTTAATTTTGACATTTTCCTGTCTTTGACAAATATCGTTTTTGAACCCGAATTCTGTTTTATGCAGTAATCAATATTTTCCGTTAATTATATATATATATATATATATATATATATCTTGTTTTCTATTATATGGATAAATGATCTCACCTGCTAAAACCAATGAAGGTGTACTAAAATATTCCAAATCTGTTTTGTTATTAAATACTTCAAACTTATCTTCCATTTTAAAATGTTTGTCTCACGCTCGATAGATAATCTCTGGCCAACGAGCAACTTTAATCCATAATTTAAAAGTATAAACGTAGACAAATGCCACAGATAATTTTCTAGTCCGGCTAAATAGATAAAAATATAAAAATTGATTACATTACACCATCAGGTGTTTAGAAAATACCTCTTACGCAAAAATTACTCATATTCGATTTGTTTTGCTTTAATTAATAGTGTTACTATAAGTTAAATGCACACTAATGACACTAATCTCAAAAATATGTAACAATGAATTAATACTCCCACCCGAAAAAAGTCGATTACAACGCTAAATGGAAGGGGAGGTTGACAAATTTTAGAATTAAGTTCCACTGGCATGGCTGTTGCTGCAAATAACATATTCTCAAACTTTCAGCTTGTATTTTAGTAAAAACAACTTTATACGAACTATCAAACACAGTGCGGCATAAAGAACTCCACAATTTTAAAGAGGAACGCCTACGGGTTGGAAGTAAGTGGAGTGTAGGAGTGGTGATATTCAATAGATATATACACGGTTTAATCTGGTGAACATTGCGGTTTCATTATAGAAAAATGTATTCAAACTGATGAATCGCCGACAGTAACGCAGCGTGCATTTCGCGTCCACTTTGCACTGGGTTGTCGAGATCCTGTTCCAAGTACGAAAACAATTTACACGATTCCACACATTAAGCAGGCAGATTCTGTATTGAAACGAAAGTCGCCCGACTGATCTCGCAATGCCAAGAAGCCGCGAGAGCTTCAATCGTACGTTGTACAAGACGATCTGAGCAGTGTTCAAAGCATTTTTAACCGACAGCTGAAAATGAAACCTTAGAAAGTCGTGCATATGCAAGAACTGAGTGATACAATATTTTGAAAATCGTTCAAGGTTATACCAGTACGCACTTCGCAACATTCGTGCCACAGATGTGTTAATTTTTACGGACAAGCTTATTTCTGTCTTTCAGCCGCAGTCAATAAACAAAATTTCAGGTACTGGTCCAACATCAATCCCCGAAAACTTCATCATCATTCACTTCATAGTTCCAAGTTTGGTGGATTGAGTCCTTATTTTTTTAACCGTATGCCAATAACGACAGCAACATTTTCTGCTCCTGTGGCAGAACCTCTCTGCTTAAAATGTGAAATGCAGGTATAACTCATTTTCTTATTTGGAACAAGATTCCGACTACCTAGCGCAAAGTGGATGCAAAGTGCACGCTGCTATCAGAGATTCATCATTTTAAATAAGTTCTTCAATGACGAAAGCGCGATGTTCACCAAGTCAAGTCATAACTATAACTGACACTAAAAACGGCACGTACATGTCAATTAAATGTCACCATTCTACTCCCTCCCTATGCGTAGCTGTACCACTTCAAAATCTTGGCGGGCCATGTATAATCAAATGCCACAGAAGGGAGGTGTACAAATATACAAATAAGTGCATTTATGGTTTCTTCGTAATGCGGAACTTCGTGTTTGTTAGAAAATGCAATTTACAAAAAAGACAAAAGTCCTTTGATCTTAAAATGGTAAAACAATGAGTTGGAAAAATGAATTCAAGTAATTCTAGTGGTACAATTAGAGGTGTAAACGTAAATGATGTGCAGAATGTGACTAAAGAAACAACAGATATTTCAAAAACCATACTAGATATATAACAAAATTGTACATGATCACTGGGAAGTCAGGAAAGTTCGTTGCTATAAGACAGAATGGAATTCATAAACTGGAATAATTTAAGAGAAAACAAAGTCCTATTATCAATATTATTCTAGAAGATCTTCTAATTGGTACATTGCTATTTAATTGCCAAAGATAATTAAAACAATGCTAGAAATTTTAGTCTAAATCTGGCAAAACGCTTCTAGATTAAAATATAAATGCGTGGCTTGTAATATTCGAAAACAAATAAGATAATAAGAAAATCAAGCGCAGGTAGAAATATTTTTGAAACCACAAAATTTCTTAGAAATCATTGAACTTAGAGCGTACTGAGGAAGGAAGAATCCTATTTCAATTCTATATTATGCCGAAAAATGAAATATGCATTAAGATGGATAATCTGTCAAATCTAGATTAGATGGAATCTGAGTTGAATAACTTCGAAAGCACTAAATTAAACAGGATGCCAAAAGAGGAATTTGTGTTTAATGTGATAGTTGTGTTATAGTAGTCAAATCATCTGATCATGTGCCTTACTTTTTAAGAAGATGAAAGCCGTAGACATTTCCGTAAGCATTAGCCTCTTATGAAAAAAATGCTTTACAAAGATATTATTGAACTCGATTACCACAATTTTATCTATAAAGCTTGGTTAGACTAATCCAAAGTTCTATAATATTCACCACATAGGATCTTTTGAATCTAAAAACAAAGAGAACTTGACAAAACACGCCTTTTATGTATAATGGTCTTGCTTTTATAGTGTTTTGATGAAATTATTCAACTCATTTGACTATGAACCCTTAATGTTTTGAAAATAGAAGTCATAAAGTCTTGTACAAACAAAATATACTTTGATTTTTTTGAAAGGAGTCAGTAATGTGGAAATCTCAGTTTTACAAAGGTAATAAATGGACTAGATTAAGACACAAGGAAGAAGGAGTAAACAACCTTATTTGTATACCAATTGCCGAAAAATTAGGCATGAATTAAAAATTATTTTATCGGTCAGATTATAGTTAAATTGACCCAGAGTTGTATAATCTTAGCCAGGAAAAAGCTTTTTAAGTCTAAAAAGGACAATAAATTGAACAAATTAAGCCAATGATTAAAGAGGTCGCCAAAAACGATCTCTGTGATTATATGTACGGTTACGGTAGTTTGGCTAATTGGATTAAAACATTTAATCAAACGCCTTTATTTTCCTTAGAAATTGAAGTTACAAGGTTAACTACAAACAAAATAAGAGTATATTTGACTCTTTTGCAGAAGATCTGCAATAAGTGAATATATGTGAATCTTAATTTTAGAAAAGTAATCATTAAATTATTAGGTCAAAAAATAAAAGATGCATTAAAAATAACTTTTATTGTTAGATTTAGGTTAGATTGGTTCAGAGCTATACGATATTCATCAGTAAGGAGAAATCGGAAACATTGGAGCAGAGCGAAGGAGGTTGCAAAAGGAGCATTTGGTATATAACATGAACTTAACGAAAAGTGGATTTTCTATAAAATAAATTTGCTATTAATCAGTAAGCCTAAAATAAAAATCAAAGAATTTTTTGAAAAAATGGATCTAAATTAAGCTATGTAACCATTTAAATTGAAAAACAAATCATATAATTGTGAATTTGTTTTAGTTTCTCTACTCACGATTAGCCTCGCAAATTATTTGTATATATTGAATAAATAGTGTAAAATTGCGAAAATAAATAAATTGTTGCTTTGATTTCACAAAAATTATTTATAAGAAATTACTTAATTAAAATATGAGACCTACTTTGATGTTTTATCTAAAAATGTTTACAAGTATTATAGAAAACATTTTATTACACATACATTTTATTTTAAAATGTAATAGAATTATTTTAATAATCGGGAAATTATTAAATCACATAAATGTACAACATTTATTAAAAAATACGTTCAGCCTCAGTTTCAAATTTGTGTTCATTTAAAAAGAATAACTTGTTTCGAACCAGGTCCTGATGCATCATCAGATTCTTTAAGAATAATTTCTCTTGTTTTCAAAAATTCTTTGTCTACGTTACCCCTGTTAACCATAAATCAAAGTTAAAAGCAATCCCAATGTTAAATTAATTGTGTAGAGTTCACAATATAAATTTTCCTGCAGAACAATAACAGCAAACACTGTATTAACTAATAATTAGTACCTACGTTGACAAATTAGACATTTTGAAAATTTATAGGATCATAATTACGATCAGTGCACATCAGTCACCAAAGATCAAGCCCGAAAAAAATTCAAAAATGAAAAAATGCCCAAATATACACTCGGATGTCATCTATCTGTACAAATTGTAATATAAGTTTCGAATACCAGCTAATTTAAATTTAGCAGAAACTTATATTAACAAATTGAGAATTTTGAAAAAACAGTATACTGAAATATTTTAGAAAAACTTTCACTTAAATGTTGTGACTAATTATTAGCAAACGCGTGTCTAACATAAAATTATAATAAGTAATTCATCGTAGCAGTTGCTATTACTAACGTCATCGCCTTGGTCTGTGTCATGGTTTAAATTTTAAATAACCTATCAAAAAGCTGTGCAGATCGATGATATCGATAGTTGATTCGAAATCTGAAGGTCAACTCATGACAGGTTCAGATTGTAACGATACTAACAGCGCAGCTACCTTAAGCCACTCACTATAAGTCTATCCTGATTCATAAACTATTTCAAAACAACATCGCGCTGTTTTGAGATGTTACATTACCTTTGAACATCACTGATATCTGGACAAACGCGTTTAAATTCTGCATCCTATTGTATTATGGCTGCAAACTAAACTGCACAATCATTAAATAATTGTAGGAGCGTCTGGCCTTCTGTTAATTTAGCGAAAAACGTTTTTTGATTTATATTTTGTAAGCGGATGGGTCATTACAAAATCTTTATTTCCATCCCACTAAAGTTTACATGACGCCATACACGGTACCCGTTGTTTAATTTATGAAGTAGGAGCAATACATAACCACAGTTTAAAAACTAATGCAGTGTTATTTTGTACTGTTTACCCTTTTTTTTTGTTTTTCCCAGGAAGTAACGCCCATGTGCTCATAGCTTGAGTATCTTAACCAGTTTATAGTTTCGTATGTCTCCCATTTTAGATTGAATGGTATCCGCACTAGTTATGAATTTAAAAGCAGCTTGTGTTTTCAACCAACGTGTTCAGGAACCCCATATTGATGAGCTCCAAAGGGCGAAACCAGTGGTATATGGGTGGCTGTGACAGGTTCCTTGAAAGTATAAACTTTTGTATGTTTACTTACTTTGTAGATTATACAAATTTTGTGGTGAGTTCTGTAACTGTCCATTTATTTATACTTTGATGGCAGTTTTAAGGCTTTTAGCTTGTGTCGCAGTTTATAGGACCAAAATTCAAGCTTTCATATATATATAAATATTCTCATATTTAATCCAATAGATGGCTCTGCCATTCTAAATTGGATTCTCTTTTTACGTAACTATGGAATACACGATACATGTATTGAGAAATGCATATCAAAATGCCAAGACCAAAAAGTTTAACCAAATATTTGCGGGAGATAATTCAGAGCAGCTATTACCAAGCCTTAAGCTATTGACAGGATCTATCTTTTACAAGGAAAAACTATTCTGCTTTAATCTTGCTATAAATTATCCATATTCTTCCCAAGGTATTTTTTATGTGAGATAGTCTACGGTTTCCAAATGTCTAAATGAAATTGGAAACTGTTTAATAAGATACAAAAATTGATTGCCATATAAGATAACAAAGGTAGGCAAAATAAAAACTAGGCTGACTTCATTTGTTGACAAAATGGGCGTTTGAAAAAATTATTCATATTTTTCATAAGTCACGTACAATACCATCTTGAAAAGTATATCCAACTGCAATAAATTTCAGAGCTAGCACAGGAAAGGAAGCAATTTTCGACACACAAAGTGAAGAAGGAAGACTATCTGAAACTTTTCATATTCTCACTTAATTCTAATATTTGCTTAAATAGTCCAAGAATAAATATTGAATTCATGCATAATCAATTCGTCACCAACAAGTTATTGAAAATAGGAGATCAACAGACGACCAAAAAGTGTGTTAGATAATACAATAACTGAGTAGAGATTATCAACTGCAGTGTAAGAAGCGACATCAGAATATGAATGACGTGCGACCAACAGGAAATATGGTCTCAGCTTTGTCGAAACAATGATACATAACTCGAGATAAATAGACGAGTGCATTAAATCAATTTAAAAGAATGTGTGTAAGGATTCGTTGGCTAGGTTTGAAGCTAACATTAGCGCTTTTTAGGCTAAATGCATAGACATGGAAACGGAAACTCCAAGATTCGCCTAGGCTAAACGATTTTAAATCCTAATAATTTAGTAACAAAATAATGGCGACGAACTTCTGGGACTACCTCATTGATTTCTCTGTGACCGGGAAAATGTGATATTACTACTCTTAAGAAGTTTGGGGAAGCTACCTAGAAAAACCTTTAATTCCTCTGCCAACAATCATATCCATGTTCAATATCACACATCCACGGCGACATTTGAGGTAATTGCCAAAACTAAACAGCGCGGAGTTGTCGCCTTTAAACTTTCACTTGTTTGCGGCACTCGAAAAGATCTTGAAAAAAATTTCTTTGGAATATGAAAGCTGTCGTACGGTCCTGGGCAAGATGTTGACCTCAGAAATATTTCCAAAGTCGCTTCACGGATTGTGTTGAGAGGTGTAGAAAATGTTTGCAAGCAAATGGTAATATTTTTGATAGCTCTAGCAGTTTAGGCATTACTTTCGGGACAACCCGTCAATATTAAACAATGTAGATTTTATGCAATTTAAAACCAAAAAAAGAAAATTTTACAAAATTTGTGTCTACATATACATATTCTAAAATTAATTCAGTCAGAATGGAATTACAGTTAATTATTATCGGACGCTTGCCTTGAGGCTACAGTAAATGCGTACTTGAACCAGATAATCACTTTAATATTTTATAGCGAAGGCAATTTACACATTACTAATAGAAATGTGATTTTATTTCAAGTAGTTTATTTGCTATTTAAACAGCAGTGCTGATAATATTTTAATGGAAGTTTTCATTTCATATGCGTTAAATTTTTCCAGAATTTTCAGATACCAAGTCCTAGACTTCAATTTAGTTTTAAAGAAATAACCTTAAGCATTACTTTGAAATTACGAAGGATTTGAAGATAAGATAATTAGATTGTGTTAGAAAAACATTTTTATTTATTTAAATGAATCAAATTACACAGTAAATCCGACCCTGTTTTATGAACCTACATGTACACGTTCCCACTCAATAGCCTCATTTATAAACTACATTCACTCAATTAATTATATTTTGCACAATACCAACAGTGAAAATCTCATCGTACACTAATATTTGGAGTACCGATTTTAGTCGGTTAGATGTTTTATATATTGTGACTGTTTTATAATCTGAATAAGCATCTAGATTAGCAGTAATAAACTTTGTAATTTAATAATTAAAGCAATCTAATAGACTTAACAATTAGCTAGCTAATTGAACATTTCTATAGGTATTTGCCTCTAATATTAATAGGCCTTGAGGTTATGTTAGTTTCAAAACAATCTTCATAAACCGAAGACAAATAAGGAAATATAAACAGGCTATTTTCTTACTTTTGCTCGTTAAAACTTCTTATATTAATTCATGGTACCATAAAACGTTTATTATATGGAACATTAAATAAATATATATCTTCATTTCAGTACAACTAAAAAATTTATTTATTTTAATAAAACCGAGTTCATTTACATATTATATTTAACAGATATAATTATGTGTAAAACACCATCATTAATTAGCGTATAATGCCTTATTAAATTTATATGTATACTTTTATTTAAACCTAGCCGATAGAACATTATTCAAAATTCATTAACTAAGCAACAGAATTGTGAAGAATTCAAAATTTTGATTTATGTAAAATAAAACAGATAAAATACAAATAATAAGAGTTAAAACCTTTTATAGGTTTCTAAATCCATTTATGCATTCTACATCTCCTCGGGCTAAATAAAATATTGCTTTCATCAATATTTTAAATCTTCCTCTTCTTCAGCCTATTCAGACCTGCTTATTATTGACATACTTACCATATGTACCATCTCAGATATGCAAGCAGATAAGTATAATTAGATGGAGCAGCCTTTCAATGCTGTTTGATTGGTTGCCAACTATAGCGAAGCGAGTGAAAAATTCAATATTCCTAACAGCAAATCGAACTTTAGACTCCGGAAGGCTAAATAGACTTTTTTCCTCTAAGCCATTGGCTTATCACATTTCTAGTAATTAGAATAATACCAATATGGTCGCAACCATAGCGTAATCCATAAAAGTTCTGGTTAAGATTGAGTCTATCAAAAAGCCTTCTAAATGAGTTTGCTTAAATGTATTCATTTCCTACTTTAATAAATCTGTTTTGGCATGTGGAGGATAGTAACTGAGTACATGGTCATCGAAAAATGTTAGCTGATTTCACATACTCAGATTTTCCAAAATAACAGCAAAATAAATGCTAGCCGCGCTTGATGTAGTCGTTAGTGTGTTTGTTTCTACATCCAATGGTTGCGGGTTCAAATCCGATCGACGTCAGTAAACTTTTCAGCGAAACAAAATTTAAAAGCATACCTTTTTCTCGGATAAGGTCCCGTGTCACTGCGATATTCGGCACATTAAAAATCGCAACTGGCGATGAAACTCCTCCAGAATCTGAAAAATTCTAGTGGGAGTGACAAAATGATCACGGTAGTTCAAGCCAAGAGGGTCAAGGGAATTTAAGCATCCCGAAATCTCACCCACAAAATAAAATAAAAATTATTTTTTTGAAAAATGTTCAAAAATATTTTAATGGTGATGTCCAATAAATTACACAAAATGCGTTTTGTAGATAGTACTGCATACATCATAATGTACGTCTCGGTTCATATACAGCAAAGCACTTGGCGGTAAGCCGTTTCCGTAAATCTCCACGGATTGCACAAAGCTTTTCACATAACTGTACATAAGCGTCGAATCAAGATTTCTGGGTCGTCAAACAACTGAATCAACCCAACTGATTCATCAGTTTGGAAATTTCTCATTGAGGAGACAGTTGTAACATATCTGAATAAATTTGTTGGTTTTACAAAGATGAAAAGTCCGTCATACAATAGCACATTAATACAAGCGACACGTACTCAACTGAGACTTCCAGATTTCCACGTAACCTATTGCCTTATTGGCAAACATTGCCGCTTTAAACAAATTTCGTCACGGTAATTCTAGTGAGAATTTTACTTACGAATTTGATGTGTTCAGGACGATCTTCAGTCTTCATTTAACGACCAAATAGTATAAACAAGTTCCTGAAGTCACATCTATCATATATCCCAATTTTTCTATTAACATCGTCATTTATCCTTATCGTCTTAACGTTGATTTCGATATGCAACCCAACATACAACAATGAAACATTTATTATTATTAATAGTTTTATAAGCAATTTAAAAAGAAGGAACTTGGTGACGTCATAATAAGTGAATGCTTTAAGGCAAACCTTTTGGCTAGACTTTCAAATTAATTGCCTGAAGTTTGAAGTTTGATTAATTTTTCGAACATTTTTCCAAATTTTTTTAAGTTAATAAATATCAGAGCCTGCTTAAGAAATTTCCTTCAAGACTCCATCTATTATGACGTCCTGAAGATTTTCTTCTTTTAAAATTGCATTACGAACTGTTAATAATCATAAATATGTAGTTATTGTACGTTGGGTTGCATACCGATGTCAATGTAACATGTCATTGAGTCTACCCGAACTTTCCAATTTTTCTAGATTGTAATTGCGAGTCGTCTTAACTTGCAGACTAGATATCCACCAATAAAAATTAGAAAAAACCGTAAAGAATTATAAAGTGATCTTTACTTATACATATGTACTTAATGCAAAAAGGAATAAAGTTATCGAACATTTTTATGCAAACGGTTTTAAGTAGATCAGTGTTATCATTTAATTAAATACGATGTTCTATAAAATTAGTTTAAAACTTCTTTTTTAATTTATAACACAGTGTCCAATAAGTCTTGAACTATAGGTAAAATCACTGAAATATAGTTTCTTTTTCTTCACAAGTATTTTTGAAGCCTGAGTGAGATCGCTAACAAATAGTAACCTATTGAAGTAACCCTACTAACAAAATCGATCGGTAGTACCCAGAATTACACAGAGCTGCGCAAGAAAACTCATTTACAGTTACAAGACACAGGATAAGAACAGGCAGAGAGAGCATCAGCAGACAGGCAAACAACCTGTTTTCTCATCGATTTCGAATATTATTAATAAGTCCATCCATAGACTGTCCGCAAAGACGAGGTTATCAAAAAGCAATATCCAGTGCATTTTAAAAGCCAATAAATAGCACCCGTACACAATCTGAGCGTAACCGGAATTAAGCGAGAATGATCCGAAGTGTGAAATTGTTTGAAAAGGCGAGGTAAATTTAATTCCAATATTTTGCTCACTGTTCGTAATAGTGAGGAGAGTAATTTTTATGACAACAGCCAAGTGAATAAGCTTAACATGTGTCATTAGATGACCTTTCTCCCATTGGATATGAGTATCAAGAAACAAGGTGATGACCACCTTATGGTTAGGTGCGGCATATGTGACTGAACAGGATTTCCGCCATATATATCCCTGAAGGTGGTTTTCCTTCCTAGTTTAAACAGAACAGTGCTCAAGTACGCTAAAGCTGACAAGTTTGAACATGGGTGGATATGTAATTTTGGAGATGATGAATCGAAGGTATGGGGACCATTGAATGGTTCCTAAAAATTCTCAATTTGACACCGCTCGACTTTTATTTGCATGCCATTTCAAGATTATGTCAGATCGAACATGTTGTATACATCCTCCGAGCTATAGAATACTGGAAAAACCGTCTTAAGTTAGATTGTCAAGATAAAAAGATATCAGCTCTTTGATGTGACCACTACCGCTATTATAATAATTCACATAATATCAAAAATCTGGTGTGAGACAACACACGACTTTCTCTTACGTATTATAGATATTCAAATAATGTCTAAAAATGATCAAAATATTATTTACATTTATTTTGGAAACGATAATTGCAACGGACATCCATCCAAATTACTGGCCACACAAAATGGTGCTTAACTGCAGAATTTCTGCGATACCTATTTTCAGCGCATTTTTTCAGAGAAACCGAAAGATTCGTGTAAAAGGGTATTGGGAAAATCACAAGAATAAATTAGCAGTTCCAGTCATCCCATATCAACTAAATTCTTACCGTCGCATTTACGAAAGATAAACAAACATAAAATTTCATTTTTCTATGATCTTTAGTTTTTGCGATTTGTTGTTCGCAGTTAATACTTTGAGTAGTTACGGTTACTCTATTTTCGAAAATTTATTAGAGAAAGCGCTTAGTTCATATAAAAAGGAATTAAGTAGCTAGTAGTAGCCGATTTCAAGAAAATTACGAAAAACGAAAAATTCGGAAAATATCTAAAAATGATAAAAATAAAGCAGCACTTCCGATTATTCGATTTTAACAAAATTCTTGATTTTTGATAAAAACTAGTTATGACTTCAAATATAAATGTTCATTTAGACTTTTAGTTTCATAGTTATTTTATTCAGAGTTAACGGTAAATATATTCCGGTTACCCAATTTATGGATAATATTCTGAGAAATCGCCTAGATATATGACATGGCATTAAATGGCTAAGAAATGTAGTTAGTTTAAAAAAATGGTTAGAGCTGATTTTGAGAAATTCGCAAAAAAACAAAATATCACAAAACCGATAGTTATCCGATTTTATTCAAATTGTTGTAGTTACATGTACGAATAAATTTTAGTTATCAAGATAACAGATACAAACACATATAAACACAGACAAATCCCTAAACACATGATTTTCGGGTTCAGGGGACCCGAAACGTGTAATTTCACTACATTCTCGACAAAAACAATACTTTTTCTTTTACCTATTTTATATTTTATATAAGATAAGAGAAAATAAATAGCAACAATAACAGACATACTAGTTGAACCTGTCTCAAAATCATATAGCAAACAGGTCACATAAATAAAAGAATTTGTATAAATTATTAAACTATATGTTCTTAAAATACAGTATTTGGCATGACAAGATAAATAGTAAATCAAAATAATTTAAATTGGCAAGGGCACATTTTAAGAACGTCCGGAATTCGACTCTCGGCCGTTCCTAAAATTTTTCTCAAAATGTGTCCTTATTAATTTGTATTATTTTCATTTACTATTTCCAATTAAAATTAAAACAATAGAAAATCTACATTAATTATTAAAATTGTTGAAAATAAGATATAAAAAGCAATGCATAGTTAGATGTAAAGATGAAAGATTTTTAATTACCCTTGTTATGTAACCATTGCTCTTTGGTTTTAGGGCCACTGATTATACCTTAGTTTTTGCGAAGATTTATAGCCATTATGGTTAGCTCACGCTTGTGCTCTTGATATTTTTTCTTCAAATAATAACTTGATATTATATATTTTAGTGGTTGAGCCTGATCTTTTAGTTTTCTTGTGAGTTTTTTTCTTCGTTACTATTGCGGCCATATGCACTTAAGCTCAACTTAATATTTTAATTTATTTACGCGCCATCTAGCATAACGCCCCAAAAATAAGACGAATTGTTTTGAAAAACCACTAAGTATATCAGTTTGGATCGTTATAGATTTATTTATCTATATTTTAAAAATCCAGTTTGTTACTAAAATATCGATGCAATCGTAGTTTTATGAAAGCCCCTAAAAATTCGGCTGTCCAGATTGTCTAAAAATAAAATTTCGTAAATATTATTAATCTGAATAAGTGTTATAAGTGCTTGAATACATGAAAAATTGCAAATTGGTGGAGTTCCAAATAAAAAATATCGATTTTTGCCAAAAATATTGGAAACTGCTACTTAGGTCGAGTACGATAAGCTTCCGCACATTGAAAAATTGGTGGGATCGCATTTAGGCCTCAGGAGAATTGAAGAGCTTCTGCTGTCCCTGATTTCCATATTCCACGCAGGACTAATAGGACCTTCTAAAGACGAACTCCTCAGAGAAGATCTCTAGAAAAACTCCACGCCGAAATGGATACCTTGGAATTGACTTCATTGGATTTGGAAGAAGGGCCCGAAGGTGACTATTAATTTCGTTCACTACTAGGTCCATCTTTTCTGAAAGGGGGCGGCTTCCGATCTGTTGTGTTAATTCTAGTACATACAAGAATTACACGTACACTGAATATATCTACAGTTTCCTTTAAAATTGTTGACTGGTAGATATGTAGCCACTTTAATCGAAAATGATCAAACGAACATGTAATGTAAAGAATCAAAGGTTCTAAGAAATCAAACACGATGCCCAGGCATTCCCGAAAGAATGCCATGTGTAACGAATTCTTAAGAAATCAGTCTTAATGCATTCCTTCCAGCGGCGGTTCCTTAATAAGTGCACATGAGCACGTGCACTCCCAAATAAATACGCATTTACGCATTAAAAAAACGAAAACATTTATTATTCTATTTT
>JAHWXV010518796.1:0-10738 GCA_024586415.1 Phrixothrix hirtus | reverse complement strand
AACTAAGTTTAGACGTACTAATTTAATAGTGTGACAAGGAGAGATAACGAGAAGGAGATAAGTTGCATATCTTTGATTGAGATTAATATGTAACTTCACTGCACTATAACCTAATTAGAATTTTCTTTAAATGCCAAAATGTCTATTCGTCTATTACTATCTTCATCCGATAACTTATCTACCTCTTCAAATATATCCTCTAATCTATACTATGGTCACCAAATACATACAGTCTCAAGTATATAGCATCATACCATCTTACTTTCGATTAGTTAATTATGTGAATTTAGGCTTGCTTCGACTAATTACAGATTACGAAAATGTAGGTTATGTTCATGTTATAATTTTTGACAAGCTAGTAGATTTTTATTGAACTAGTAGCATTTGACTTCATTAAAGTAAACACTCATTTGATTTATATTTTTAATCTTAGTTCATACACATGTGAAGTGTGACGTCACTGCAAAGATAAAAAAATCCAACTATATTACTGAAAACTCTGGTAACGAATAACAAGCAAAGTTTAAAGCAGTTATAAATATAATTCTGCGCCTGAAAAATTACGAAAATAAGCTATCAAGTATTGTGAACACACAATAAAACGTTAAAATCACTGTATACAAGGTACCGACAAAAAGTTATAAAGGCCGTCATATAAAAATAAACGTATACGAGGTGTACCGAAAAGTAAAAATCACTTTAACGGTACTAATAACTAGCACAAGCTAATAAATTCTGTATACAGTGCAAAATAGGTCGTATGAGACAACCTACAGAATTATAGATGTTTCGGACTATTAGTTACCCAGCAAGTCACATAGTGGCCTGCCCACTTCCCCCACACATACACAGACAAATAAAGTAAAAATACGATTTTCGGACCAAAAAGAGTGCATTCTCTAAAATGTCGACATCCAAAGTTTTGAACGAGAACAATACCTCCTCTTTTACTTATATTTCATATATTGTAGAAGTAAGTAAAAAGGAATGGCCCTCAAAATTAACACTTGTGGAAGCCCTCTAAGAATTTCATTTACATGTAATATGCCTATCGTAGTAATATCGTTGTGTGAAAGTTCAGGGAGGGCCATAAAACGTTAATTGAAAATAAAATTTCATGGTTGATAGTATAATCTAAGAGAATTGGAACTCAAGCTTCACATTTGCCACTTACCTTTAAGATGTCACCTGAAACTTCGAGTAAAGCTGTATTACAACTGTACCCTCTTCAAAATGTTAATGGAAACGTTGGTAACATGTTATGTTCCTTAAGGTGACCTTGTATTTGAACATTTAATATTCTTACATATATTTTTGACATTGCAAGTAATATACTGGTGAGGAATAAATCATTTAAAATATTGACATCTACTTTTTAGATGCTATAAACTATGTGCAGCTTTGAATTATTTGGAACGTTATCTTTTCAATGCACCTATTAAAAATATGCGTTAAAAGAAGTATAATATAAAAGAACATATAGCCAGTATCTCTTTAATTTAATAGCCAATTAATAAGTTGACAAATGATAAAAGGCTGAAACTCTGCGTAGTGATACTGGATATGTTTTCCAGAAATTCTCATGACGTTTGGGTGGTAATCCTAAGCTTCAATTAAAACATTCTGCTTTAGATAAGCACTAGAGTCTTCTACTGATAGATTCTTTAGCGTACTCGTGAGTGATTTGGATACTAAATAATTCCACGCCTAATATCGACAAAAAGTGTACTCTCCTAAAAACTTACACTTCATTATGTTAAGGTAGGGTTCCGCGCCCTGCGCCCCCGTAGCCGCATGCGTTTCTTTTAATGGAATAATTGCATATATTTTATAATGCAAGTTACTCATTTGCAGCTCCGTAATTACAAAAATTATTCTTTACGAAGAAAAGGTTTCCGGCCCCTTTACTAAGGCATTTGTCACATTATCGAACGAATATCTTCCATAACTTCGGATTATAAATCTCAAGGAAAATTGGCTAAAGATTGATAAATCTTTTGACGAAATTTAACTCGTTTAAATGTTACTTCCTCAAGTGTTCAAATTAAACATTTTCCCACGAAAACTCATTGAACTACCATACAGAGGAAGTCTAACTACATGTGTATCAAAATGCTCTAAATTCGTTAGTAATTCAAAAGACAAAGAATAATTCTGCTACATCACTCCCTGCCACGGGCCAAACAGGGTTTAAGTCCTGCAAGGATTTATACGAACAAGCAGATTTAGCGTCGACTAACTTAGCGGGAGAAGTTGAGTCTCAATTGACTAAAGATGTTTTGGGTGGCAGTTGCTTGGGAAGAGTTATACTGCATAAAAATCGATTAAATGTTAAAAAGGGCGCCACTACCTTTAGTTGGGAAGACAGCTATATTAGCCAAAAAGCTAGAAACGGTAAGACAACACTGGAAAGCAATCGTCACTAATTGCTAAGTACGACAGAGATGTTGAGGTTGGTATCTGAGACTAGATCAAATACATAGTTTGAAACTAAACTTGCTGAAAGGGGTTTAGTGGTATCTCTGAAGCTATGCAATCTCAAGCGTTATACTTGCATTAATATTAAAATAAATATAAGCCTGAGATCTTTGGTACAAATATTTACAATTGCCCACCTAAATGATATATATCTGAAAACTAAAATTAGAAACTATGCTAGTGAATAAAATAACAAATAAATCATAACAAGTTTAATGAATGAATTATCGAATTAGGTATTATATATATAAAAATAAATGTTACAATCAAAAAATTATAGCAACTATATATCAATTTACAGAATGAGTTTGTTATCAGTTAAATTTTGGTAGGATCCCCCGAATGAAAAATTTATTATCTACTAATTCAAGCTATATTAAAATTATTTAAACAAGGTAAGTCACACATATGTACTTAAAGAATCAAAAGGAAATTACAACATAGGAGTCACCCTGTATATATGATGCGGTATCATCAAAGTACGTAATTTATTTTCAAAGCTTATAACTTTTATCTTCATCGCGCGCACACAGCAAAAAAAATTAGTTCATTGTTTGAATGCAATTTTAAGTGTACAATAAATGAGTGAATTTGTCTACGTCTTTTTCAACTAAAGCAGCGATCTCGTACTAAACAAACATAAAATAACTTACTTCAAGAACGTCGAGATTTCTACCACCTCACTTTTCCTTCCAATGGAATTTGCGAATCCAACAAAAATATGGCTGCCAGCCTGTGTTTATCGGTGCGTGAACATTTGCCCCCCTAACGGGAATACCAATTAATTGACAACTGAAATTAAAGCACACACAACCACAAAAGAAACAGCGGTTAAAATATTGATCAAAGAAAGTCTTTTTACTTTAAATTTTACAGAACATGAAACAACATGTCTGTTACGTTCTACGGTGATTAAGACGCTACCAACAACGACGGAAACGGAAAACTGTTCACTTACTATCCAATCACAAAATTGCATTTCAAAACAGGCCAATGGTGTGTAACTGCGATATCGCGGTAAAAAAATCCCTCGTCAGCGCAATTTACATAGCAACATGCTGATATCATGCATGATACTGAGAATTACTGAATTGCGTCATCTACGTAAATTTTATATGAAATCAATTTACCTAACAATTATAAAATCTTATTTCTTATTTGAAACTATTTCCCACAAAACTGAAATAAATAATTAACATAGGGTATTATTATTTTAAAACAACAACTAAGATTTTATTTGTTATAGTAAAATTATTTAAAATGCTTTTGGAATTAACGGAATTAAAAATAAGATTTCGTATTAAACTAAATACTAAGAATTAATTTATCATAAATTAAGATTAGTAAATGATGGCGTTCAAGGTTACAGATTACAAAGCGTACGAGGTGCATTCAAAAAGGTTGATAATTATAATTACCTAAACGTATATTAATTAACTTTGATGTATTATTCAGAGCGATGCAAACATAAGAAGGCGTTTGATAGCCCATTGAACAAAATACACATTCTTGGAACAATTTTCAAATTACAAAGTAACAGTTTTAGTTAGCATCGAAATTCCTATAATAAAAAGAAAGTTTTTTTACAAAATATTAAGTTACCTGCAGGCTGTAAAAATGCAACCATTGTTTAGAACATAAATTACATTGAAATATATTTAAAAACATTTTAACGAAATTTTATTTTGGATAATACGTATTATGAGTTATATATATTTATCTTCAATTATATAAAACTAATGACTGGAGTTACCTTCCTAAACAAGATCATTCTAATAGGATTTTATTTACTTATGCCTGTATTTTACAAATTTCTAAATCAGGAACAAAACAAACGCGAGGTAATTAGCAAGTCTGCCAATTAACTTCATTAAGGTATAAAACAAATAAAGTTATATATTCCAATTATCCCAATGCCATACATTGTTTTTTTTAAAAAAAATGGTAGTAAGATATACTCAGAACTAGACTTAATATTTGCTTATGTAGGATTAGTTGCTGGTATTATGAAAAAAGTTTTTCTGCTTGAATTTCATAATCCATTAAAAAAATGTTATGAAATGTTCGGAACTGCCATCAAATTATGTCAGTTGGGAACATTTTATATTTAAAGAATTATTAATTTGGCTTATATATTTTTATATTCCTCATGACAACCTAACTGTGGATATAATATAGAGAATATGAAAATTACGAGTTTAGCTTTTAACAAATTTGCAAAGTATCTGTGACTGTAATATATTATGGCAACAAGTGTATTCGTTTTACATATTTTTAAAATAAATTTCTTTTTGCATAATGTTAGGTTTGTTCATAATCTACTAAATACATTGTAATCGTATGTGTCTAGATTGTATAACACAGATAAGTTACTAATTGAATGAAATGACGTCATTCTATAACTTTAATGTTAGTTTTTACTGGATAAACAATAAAAGGTTTTATTAGTAACGCCAATGATGAGAATAGCTAGGTAATTAAAGGATCCTTAAATCCCCTGTCTTACACTGATGAACTTATCGAAAGCTCCATCACTACAAATGTTTAAAAGATACATTTTAGCTTTACGACAAAGGCACGTTTCGAAACGTAAACCATTTAATTTGCATGTTCATCAAAATGGGCCCTCTTATTACTTTCTTATATCTATATTAACTTATAGCATTCGTGCACGAATATAAAGTAAACCATACTCATTATTATCTGTCATAGCTAAACTCTTCTTTCCATATGTTCCTTGTTTCTTATACTTTTCAATGTTACATGGAGTAATTCTAGGGCTATTTTATATTAATAATTTAATTACAAAATTCTGAAGTTCATATTAATATTATATTTGTGAAACTTAAAAATTGTACTTCTGTTATATTAATTCCCCGATATAAAAAAAATGAAGTCCCTGTTCTTTATTATATAAAATCGTTAAGAAAAATTTCTTAAAGTAAATATTTATGTTGGATCCTAGTTTTTTCATTTAATCTCTGGTATTATGAATACTCTGCAAAAGGGAAAGTTAGAAGAATAAGTTACTTTAATTTCTTCCGCTTAAACTAAAGCTTTCGGTATTATGGAATAAAGTTAATGTTTGTTGGTTTACTTTTGGAGCTAACAATTTAAAATAAAAATTTACATATCTTATACAAAATGCTGCAGTAGAATTATTGAACAGATTTGTTTGAAAATTTTGAAGCTACTCGTCTGATTGTATTTTACGTAGGTACATGGTAATTATGTTTTATTAAAAAGTTAAACTTTTGTTTACCAGTAACAAATTTCACAAAGAAAATTATCCACATTTTAATTAAAATGCCGCATTCCGTGTCCACAATTGAAACAAAAATCGTTATACCCGGAATTTACAAAACGAATAGGCAGAATTAGGAACATAATGACTTATTTAAATTACTGCTTTGTATTTATTTCATCTTCGATATTTCGGAATTCGGTGCTTATGTCTAAAAGAATAAAACAGTTCAAATAAATTTATACAGAGTGTAACCAAACTTCTTCATGGAACTCTAAGGGATCGCCCACCATAAAATGATACGAAATATATTTTTTGTTTACATAAATTATCAACAAAAACTTTAAAAGAATTAATGAAAGTTAGAGGGAAACTGTTTGGGAATTTATAGTTCACATACACGCCGGTGTAATTACCTCAACGTAAACAATAAACAACAGTAAAAATTATATTGGACATTTAAAGTCCATTGCGGTCTATTTACAAAGTTTCGGTTGCTACAGGCAACTTCATACTGTATTTACCTAAATACATCATTTCAGTTTTGGAATTAATTTATTTTATTTTTAATTTTCTACGTGGGCGTTACATGAAATATTACAAATTTTGTGTTTATTTTAACGTTTAGTGTTTTGTTTTTGAATTATGCTTTTTGTGGAAAATTTTGATATTTAAAATGATATATTTCTTAAATGGCTAATTTATTAACATTTGTTAGTTTATCACGAATACCATTAATACAGAAGCTTTGAACATTATTTTTAAATCTGTGTTTTGTTAATTGTAAAGTTTTGCTACTGTGTTTATTTTTCCGAAGTGTTTCTATCCCGTATGATGCTAAAATTTCATAAAGAATTTGCTTACTATACACCCTGTATATGTAATTCGTTTATATATTATCTAAAAATACAACTATAGATTTCCAAGTTGAGTACGATCTCATTCCAGAGTTTCAAATTAAGGCGGTTCAAGGCTAGCTATTTAGAAATGGGAGTGCATCTCCATGTAGCCAGATAAATTGTAATATTAAGTTTAGAAAATGAAAACCATGTCTTATAAATAATATTTTAATACTTAACTAGCCTAATACAAGGATAAGATGTGCCCAGCACAATAAATATAATTTGCTATTGGTTGTCTGTCTTTGATAAATTATTATAATTTCTCATAGGCTTCACTGCACCAACACACCCTTTATTTAAATACCTTTTCATGTTGATAAAGGGTGTCCGAGAATGTTTTTCGTTTTTGATTCTTAAAAATAAAACACCGGAATGAGTTCAAACTAATTTTAGTTACTGTCAATTGAAGAGCAGTTTTTGAATTTTTATTTATCAAAAATAACAAGTTATGAGTTCTTCTTCAATGCCAGTAATTATTTAGGTTCTAATTGACCTAGGATTTAAAAAAATGTTTAATTAGTTGCCCAAACTAAGCTAAATGTAGAACATGTAGACCCTCCTTCAGGTCAAGGATGGTCCAGAAATAATGGAATTCGCAAATGTCATTTACGACAAATAAAAATAAAATATTTCGGATAACAAACAAATTCAATATATATAATTTCAAGTAATCATAAAAAAAATCTCAAACGGATGTTAGTAAGTTCCTAACTATAAAATTCTAAACTGGTACTTAAATATGAAAGTATATTTTAATTTAGCAAATGCACAACAAATAAATCTATAAACACTTCAAATAGTTTTATCGTAAGGATTTCCCTTATATGCAAATTTAAACTTTCATTAACTATACTGTGTGACCCAAACTGAATGGGACACCGATATATATATATATATATATATAAATCACTTATCTGTTAGAGACCAGCAGCTACTGGTGCCTCCAATTTTCGCCGATGGAAAATTATCAAAACCGTTGTAGCATCCCTGCTATAGATTCTTAGGGACTTCTTCAGAAAAAATATATGGAATGTAATTAACTTTACCGCCGAAGGCTATCACCAGCTGAAACCATGAGCACCTTCCTCAAGAAACCCATCTTAGCTTCGATATTAACGACCGAACATCCAAACAAACTAAGATGGGCTTTCCAAAAATTAATAAACAAATTAACGTAGCACACCAATGTGTAACATTAATCTATAAAGAACTTTATTGAATCCAACACCTGCCATTAAATAAACATGGATAAAACTCGTCAAATATCACACTTTCATCCTTTTTCCTAAAATGGCCATGACCGGCATGTCTTGAGCTCCAAAATCTACTCCTGCACGACAAAATGCAATGCATAACTTTTAATGTGAAGATGAGCATCACAATGCTCTCTTTATGAGCAAAAATCAAATTAAATGATTTAAAATGTAAATTTGCATGAAATTATACAAAATTAAATCCATCAATGTAAAATGTGTTTTTTAGAGCTAAACCGAATTTATATTCCCTGAAAATAATAATACAGGGACGGGCTCGGGGAATTTAATGAATTTAAAAACACAATAATTTGGAATGTAGATCAGAAAGAATTTCTGAATAACAATAAAGGTAACAAAACCAAACCGAAATGTACACTCATGAGCAAAAATAAAAGGTCCGAAATTCAATTCGTAACAAAGTGGAAAAAAGGCACCATCCGCTTCTTCACACTTATTTAGCTGGGAGGTAAAATTTTCGATCACTGACTTGAGCATCGCTCTTGGAATAGCGGTGATTGTACCTGTAATTATTTGCTTTAAAGTAGTCCCTTAGAAAAAAATCAACAGGCGTTAAATCCGGGTCCCTCGGTGGCTAGTTTATGTCTCTTCGGCGACTGATTACTCTTTTAGGTAATAAATCGTGAAGAGCAGCTAAACAGTCATTTGTGACGTGGGAAGTAGCTCAATCTTGCTGGAAAAATGTGTTGCGGTTGTAGCCAATCTGTGTTTGTATTTCTAGAGCCAAAGAAGTTCGGATCAAATGGCAACATCGATCGGAATTAACAGTCTGAGTGCAACTACGGTTATCGTCAAAAAGTATGGACCGATAATTAGTTCACTTAATATGGCAGCCCAAACGACAACCTTAGGCGAGTGTAATGACTTTTGATGCAATTTCAGCGAATTATCGGAAGCCTAATATCTACAATTTTGTTTGTTTACGTGGTGGTTGATGTGAAAATTGGACTCATTGGAGAACCATATGTTATTGAAGCCCCTAAAACTATTTTTCATAACTCTGCAGAGTTAGAATTGCTTCCCAGGATCATTGGGATGCATTTTTTGCACGATAAAAATTTTGTAGAGGTGCAAATGTAAATCTCTACTAATAACACGATGAATCGTGAATTTTTTCAAACTTAGAGAAGCTGCGCGCATAACAGACTGGCGAACGCGGTCAACATTCGTCCTCGTTTTTGATATCCTTTTACACCCAGTTGCCCTATTCGGCATTGTGTTACCAGCATCTTCAAATTTGCGCACCCAATGTTTGATTAAACTAGCACTTAGCACATTTCTCATGGTCGTTAAATTAAAATGTGTTCTGTAAAGACGTTGAATGACTGTGTAAGGATCGATGCTTTTATAAAACGCTCGCACGCAAAATGCACGTTGCAGTCCCGTGAAGCGATCCCTTGCTACTAAACTTAACAAACCCGTGAAGCGTTTGACACTACTCCCCTCTGCCCTCCGTCAAAACAAAAACGAAAGATATCCTGAAACAACCGTTATTTAGAGTATTTAGAAAACTAAAGGCCTCATTTCAGTGCCAGTAAATCCCAGAAATGGTTCATTAATATTGATATTAATTGGTTCATTATGATAGCCAGCTTTAATTATTAGGTACTTAATTACGGTAATTAACATACATTCCTTATTGTGTTGTATCTAAAGTAAAGGAAAAATGGAGAATCGGTAACGACGGTAACGTACTGTCAGTGTCTTTTTGGAACACTCAGTATATAGCAAAGTTGCACATTTCAGTAGTATCTTCGGGTCCAAATTTAACAAACAATTCAAGAATGTAATTTTCTTTTAGATAATAATTCTTTAAAACATACTCTTTTCGATCAAAAAGTTAGTAGCATTCTTATTTTAAATATTACAAAGTTTTAAATTAACAAGTACATGGATTTTAAAATAGCTCAAGTTAAACATTTCCCTTATATTAAATATTACTTTATAGCTATTTTCGTGACCTTCTATTATTATGTAAAATATTCAATAAAAGAAATAGAAAAGGGCGGAAGCTGATTATTTCGTTTGATCTCAGACATAGAATTTTAGTTTTGCGTCGATAAGCTTCAGCGTTTGCAGCAAAAAAATATAATAACAAGTAATTGAATTTTTGATACTTTCTGCAAAATAGTCGTAAGCCGACCTCTGTTATTTACTTAGAGAAAGCTGTCGTTACTGTCAGATTTGCCTACAATTGCGTGTTCCGTGGTGATTCACGCTACATCTAACTAAATATTCGAGGATGATAAAATTGAGCCAATTCTTTTCGACATCAACTAAAAATCGGAATATTTTTCATAAGTATATGCATTGTACTTTTAATATTTTTATATTGTTTTTATATTTACTCAGACATCTCTAAAAATATTACTTTACATTTTAAAGCAACATTGACTATTACTATAATTCTTTTCACCGGAATTTAATAAGCGAAAAAATTGTACAGAATTATTTTATCGACGATGCAAATTTAAAAATAGAAGTTTCTTGCACTTTAAGCCTTTTCAAATATTATAATTCATTTTGATTATTCAATTTCAATCATTCAACTTGGTTTGTTGTACTATGTAATATAATTTTAGTTAGAATTAAGAAATTCTTTATTACCACGTTGTGCATGAAAAATTAGCATACAGTTTTACAAAAAGTCGCAAACATTAATCTGAAACTTTCTACAAGTTGTCATTCATATTAATGCTATTATCATTTTCCTGCCTTATTTCGTTATGGTAGTTCTGAGTATGTATATATATATATATATATATATATATATATATATATATATATTTTAATTATCAGGTAATTGGTCCAATTAAGTAGGGCTATTTAGTTAGTTCAAC
>JAHWXV010518770.1:0-14791 GCA_024586415.1 Phrixothrix hirtus | reverse complement strand
GCCCCAAAACGTGTATTTCCAATAAAATTTTGACATCGAAAATTTTGGACGAAAACAATACTTTCTCTATTCTATATTTCATATAGGCAAGAGAAAGTAAAAAGGCATAAATAGAAGTAACGAGATTTATGAAAGTTAGTTGATTATAAGTAATTGTTACTTCGTTGTTTTAAAATGTGCAGAAAAGAGCAATTGTTGAAATAATTCTGTTAAAATTAGTTACTAATGTTAAAATCAATATGAGTGAAAATTATTTACATAAGTTTTGTTAAAGAGTAAAAATTAAAATTAGGCGTGGTGTCCTCAATCAAGTCATTAGTAAGAATTTATGAATTAAATTAGAAAAAAGTAGTTACATTATTATGTGGAGTATTTAATTGACTAATGCAACTAATTATTTTGGTTGCTATAAAAAGAAAAAGAAAAACAAGTAGCGAAGGTGTAGTAATTAATTTTCGTTATTGGGTGAAAATTAAACGTCTAATGTACAACAAATATATAAAATGTGTACCACAATGGAAAACAAATAAATAGCCATAAAACGAAGGTTTAAATAAATTGCATTATTTACGTTAAATGAAATTACAGTTGATTTCGATTAAGTAAAAGTATTTAAAACAAAAAAGAAATTCAGGCAGGATCTATAAATAATACTAATAAATGTTATTAATATGTAGTGCTGCAATAAAATCCGAACTTTATCTATCGTCCGAAATGTTATGAACAATCTTCTAAAACAAAACAAATTAATGGTTAATGCTTAGAAGTAAATGGAAATTTATCTAGTTTTGTTGGTGATTTAGATGCAACAAGTGGCAGAACATAGTTATTTAACTTCAACCACCCATTAGTATATATCAAATTTGAGGTTATAACGCTTTTGGAGGGAACGAAATTATAGATGTACAATTTCTTTCAAAAAAAAATTATTTTCTGTATAAAAGTTTTTTATTTACCATTGAACTTAGTAGTAACATTTCCATTATTTATTTTATTAATAAAATTTTCTTATTTTCGCAAAAACTGGTGAATTCAATTATAAATACAAGATGTGTTAGAAAACTGTATTTGAAATTTATATTGTGCTATTTGCGTTATTCTGAAAGTTCCTTATAGTGTGAAATTTTCAAAAAAAAGCAAATACTTTTAAAACTAGAATTGCTAACCCATATTTTAACGAATTATAGGAGAGATTTTGTTTGCAATGTTGTATGATTATTGTTCATTTGATATACTTTTTCATTTATTAAAGCTAAAAATTAATAACTATAGAATCCAAAAAGGTCACGAATCTAAACATTTATGCAGTTAATTAAAATTTTAAAACATAATAAAAACAAATTTTAAATAGTAACAATATTTAATAATTAATGTTTGATACATTGAAGGTTAGACAAGCCGAGAGAGTAGATGTTAATTTCAATCTCTAACAACCCTGATTACGCCAGAGAACAAGTCTTTCGTTATAAATTAATTTTCTAAATATTATTTTACCACTAAAAAATTACTTTTATGTAACACTGTTACAATGATCGATAGATATTGGACTTTGGCACACTATTGGAATACCATTTATAAAGGTGGCGTCAGTGCTAATACTCGAACAGTTGTTCTTTATTTCTGTTTTGAATTTAGCATATCGCTTTGAAAATAAATTCCAAAAACTAAAATATTATAAATACTGCATGCCATTTTAAATTAATTAATAAATATTTGTCTAGGGCCGTAACGACGAAGGAATCTCCAAATATAATTCTTTGAAAAACTCTGATCTGTTATTCAAGTTGAATAGAACTACTTTAATGTACTCTTTCCCGGGAGTTAGTGGCAATCAAATCGATTCTGCCCTCTATTTATGCAATAATAATCTCAGCGAAGCTGTATATTTGTTAAGACTACGAAATCGTCTTAATAAAAAAATTGAACAGCCCGAAAATGGTCCAAATGTACCTAAACAGTTTAGAAAGGATGGTATTAGATGTATACCTACAAAATACGAAGATGTTCAAATTATTGAAGTAAATTCTAAATTGAAAATGAAATCAACTTGTCAAGTAATCCAACAACCCTCTTTGACTGTGAAAAGTGCGCCAGCCGCAGTAAATGTTTTTGGTGCAGTCGGTACAGGTATTGGAACAACTTCTTCAAAACGCACGTTTTCAATGGGTTTCAACAATGACAATGCTGGTAAGAGATTTTATAAGTATAATAAATGATTTAATGTATACATTTTATTTTCTCATCTTTTTTGTCGTAGAGAAGATTTGGCATGGCGATGATTGATTTGAAATACGTTTTAAAAATTTTACCTATGGAATTTGTATACTTTTATTTTAATTCCATTTACCATGAATAATAAACATTAAATAGAATATGTTGTATTTTTTCTTTCCTTTTGTATTTTAATAAAGAATAATTAGACGCTTTCCTAAATGTTTTTGTACATAAAACAGATAGACGCGGTAATGCAGATAAACTAAAGGAAGTCGATTTAAATGCAAGATATTTAACACTAAAAGTTCGCATTTATTCAAAACAAAATAAATTGAAATGCTCAGATAATAATTGCGTTTGATGAGTAAAAATCGTAATACATGTATTTATTTTAAATAAATCTGCGACCTGAACATTTTGTAAATCTATTTGCACAATTTTAACATAAATTAGAACTAATATTTCTTTTTCTAAGCTGAAAATTGTTTTCAAATACTCACGGAGAGAGAAAAAGAATTCCTTTAAATAATTACTGTAGCTCATTACTCCGTTTTATTGAAAACTGTCTTCTTCACTTACTGACTAAGGCGAAATTTAAGACAAGCAAATTTGTTAAGACATACGGTAACGTAATGTACTCCAGTTATGGTTAAAGATTTTTCTCCCGTACCCTTAAACAATATGACGCGAAAACTGCAATGAATGGGATCACTCATCGCCCTGCTAATTTGAAAACAAATGGGTAGTTTAGAGCTTATAAATCAAATGAAAGTAGATTTTTGCGTATAGCTGGTTTTTATTGATCGAATATATGAGGCGCAGTAGATTAATAATCTATCTAGTCATACAATTGCTGTATTATAATTGACCATGTTATAACAATTATTTTGCTAAGTTTGATCGGCTGCTTTCTTATGTATTAGTTTCTCTGTAAAAATCAGCTGTTAGATTTGAAGCTAAAGAATAATAAATTTTTTAACTTTGGAAGGCAATAGGCTGAAAATGCATGGTGAGAATCAAATAACATACTGGGGATCGGTGGAAGGCGAACCATCATTAGGATGGCCGAAAACTGCAATGGATTCTGAAATTTGTAAAAAGTTAATTATAGTTCTTAAAAATTAGTGTTTGAAGTTAATAGAGATCGCTGTAGCGTTGAGGGTATCCAAGCCATGTGGCTTATGCATTTTTTCTAAAAACCTTGGACGAGCAAGCTTCTATCCAGATAGATTCCAAGCTTTGATTCCTACACAGAAACATTGTTATCGAGAGATTTCTTCAAGAAATTTAGATTTACTGGAAGAAGATCCAAGCATCTTGAGCAAAGCAATGACATCGGATGAAACCTGGGTCCTTTATTTGAATGCATTGTTCCGCACTTGCAAAAAATTGTCAAACGCAAGCGGCTGCAGGAAATCTTATGGCAACGTTTTGGGAGCAATTGATTACTTAGAAATTATATCGTGTTGAACAGAGAAAATATCCAAATTTGTTGATGAACGGGGTGCTCACTACAATGCAAAAATGTACAACGCCTAATTCTTTAATTAGAATTCCATCCAATGTACAGCCCCGATATGCCTCCCTGTTATTATTATTTATTCAGAAACTGAAAGAAAATCTATGAGTTCTCACGAAGAACTTCAACGCGATGTTAGCAACTATATTGCCGAACAGGAGAAAGACTTATACTCTAAGACAATATTATAACCCCCCAAAAATGAAAAAGTGTGTACAGACAATCTTGTAGCTCTAGATTACCTTTTAACAAAGATTTATTTTAGCGTATTTTCGTGTTTTAATAAATTTTTGTTGCTGCGCTGATTGAAGCATTAATTTAATTACTATCTTAAATCTCAGGTGCACGAAATATACGTAACTAATAAGTTCTTCTAGTTTTTACGGGACTGCTAATATATAGAACCTTGAAAGCCATCCAGCTCGTGGAACATCAGTATCGGTGACAAAGTTAAATGATTTCCACGTATGTGGGATTATCCCAATCGATATTCCTTGTGAGTCGAGTGAATATGTGGCGATACCATGAAGATCTGAAAAAGTGTGCGTTTGAGCGTGATAGTCCGAAAACTGAAACAACCTTGACAATGAACCAGCAGATCCGCTAATGATTGCATGAGTGGAACAAACGATTGAGTTTTTTTTCTGTCTAGCCTATACACAATATCCTCCATAGCATAAAAAATGTAGAACTTTACCAGAAAATGGCAGCCAGGAAGCCTTATCATATGTCACAATGTATTTCAATGTAGAATTTAAACGCCATCGACGCGATGGAAACGCGCCGACTCAAACTGAAATTGAAAAACTTTGGAATTACCATCAGCGCTGAGGTGGCAATTGTTTTAAAGAACCTCTTCAGAGTTTTTGGTAATTCCATGTTTTCCCAGGTATGCTTCAAATCCGATCTTACATTTAGCAACGTTTGACCTTTCCCGACGACAGAGGATGCTTCTCGCGGTTACTAATTTTCACTCTCGTTGCTTATGCATCAATGATTTTCAGATGTCTAAGCAAGAGTCGCAACAGTCATGCAATCCTATTTTTGACATCTTAAAACACGTATACATGTATAAAGTGACTTTGTTAAGAAGTGACATTAGCCTTAGCTATTTGGTATAGGTTCTTGCACCTCGTGAACCAATAATTAGCAAAAAATGTGTCACAAGTTGTTACAAGAACAAGGTAATATTCACAAGTTGTACCGGTACGCGTATCGGTGATAATCTTGAATAGGGCTGCACCAATGGCGCTCAAAAATTTCAAGAACCTAATATTATTTTCTGAGGTAGAGAGCTCAATAGGGACTTTGATTAAAAATTTGGTTTTATTTTCTTTATGCATGAACTTAATCTTGCGACTTTTAAACGTCTATTTTAAACTTAAAAAACTTTATAATCCTTTTCGTAAACAACTGGCTTTAATAAATCTATTTTTTTGCAAAATCTACTTTTCAATGAGTATTTTAGCAATCCATAGTAAAACCCCAACGAAACGTGTTTTGTTAAAACGCGTTCTTTAATTTATGGTGCAAATAAGGGAAACAATAATCAAAATTAGTTCTATAGCATCGATATTTAATAAATATAAATCCCATTGTGCGTAAAGTTTATTACCGTAACTTGTGTTTACTTTGTTCTATTATTAATTAAAAATTTTGTTTTAAAAATGAAATTGTTTGTTTATGCACGAACTTAACCTTTCGAGTCATCTCCAAACGTTGCGACGCTTATAAATTTAAAAATTTCACATTCGTTTCCCTTTAGATATATGTATGTTTAAGAAGTACTTAAATTTTAAAAAATTAAAATTAAAAGACATACGAGGCTAGTTCAATAAGTTTGATAAAAATGCAAGAGATGGAGCCACCAGAATAAAATTAGTATTATTTTGTTAAAAATCATTCTTCTAAATGGCGCTGTGTCGATTTTTATGAACCTTTACCGATTAGTTTGTGTCAGGCAGTCATTTAAAGTAAACAACTTGTATTAGTTTCGCTAGAATGGAAAACATGATTTTCGCGTCCTCATTAAACATCATTTTCTGCGTGGGGAAACAATAACAGAAACAAAACAAAAGCTTGACAAATTAAAATGCCAATTAAAATGATTCACAAATGGTTTAATAATTTTCGTTGTAATCGTACACCAGAAATGATAACAGAAGTGCATGATATTATGTTGGCGGATCATTAAGTGAAGGTGCGTGAGATTATAGATGCTTTAAATTTTTCGATTAGTACAGTGGTTTCAACTTTATATAATGAGTTGGATAGGAAACACATTTCTGTTAGATGGGTGTTACATTTATTGATAGTGTACCAAAATCGGCTTCTGAGTGTTGTTTGAAACTATTTAAGCCTAATACATCTAAATTTTTGCACCTATTTATTAGTGTTGATGAGACTTTGATCCATTACTAAATCGTGGCACCAAAAATCAATCGAAACATTGGGAATAAGCTGGTTTAAGTGCACCGAAGAAGACAAAAGTGATGCCATGAGATGCTTGTGGAATAATTTTCATTGACTAATTAACAATCACAGGAGAGTATTGTTCGTCGTTGTTGGACTGGTTGAATAAAAAATCAAAGAAGTTCGGCCATATTTGGTAAAGAAAAAAACTTTGTTTCGCCACCATTGTGCACCAGCACATTCTTCACATATTGCAATTACAAAAATACATGAATTGCATTTTAAAGTGTTTTCACATGCTCTCTCGACTTGGCTTCTAATATTTCTTGTTCCATCTAACGAAGAAGATGCGTATTTAGCTGACTTTGATAAATCTTATTTCATTGAATATTGTTAGAATAGGTGCATTGAGTTGAAGGGTGACTATGTTGAAAAATAAAGTGTTTTGCATGGAAAAAGCAACTACTAGTTTCATTTTTGCCTGACTTATTGAACTACTCTCGTATATTTTAATGCCTACTTTTTATAATTCAACTATCTACAATTGCAAATATATTGTAACAACATTAGCAATGACATCTGTCAATTCGCATTGTGAGCTATGGGATATGCCAAATGACCCAGCTTAAATAAATCATGCTTTCTAGACTTCTATGGATTATTCTAGAAGTTATAGTTTATATAAATACGAGGGCTATCCAGAAAGTCAATTACGTTTTCGCGCGCCCATCTTGGTGCCTGCGCGTTCCTTGGCTCAGTCAGCATTCAGCCGTGTTAGCGCAAAGTTTGTGTCGTTTCCCGTTATTTCACACTAATAGTTTGAAATTTGTGCCACAATAGAAAATCCCGCAAGTTGTGAGGTGCGATCTGTAATAAGGTTTTTGTTAGCGAAAAAATGTAAACCTATTGAAACTTATCGACAACTGTATGAGGTGTACGGGAACAACATTATCACTGAAGGTGGAGTGCGTTAATGGTGCATTAGGTTTAAAAATGGCCGAACTAATTTACACGACGAAGAGCGAAGTGGAAGACTAAGCATTGTGACTGATGAAATTGTTGCAAAAGTCGATGAAAAGGTTAAAGAAAACCGCCGATTCACAATAACAGAGCTTTCACTCAGTTTTCCACAAATTTCACGTAGTTTGTTGCATGAAATTGTTTCACAGAATCTGGGATACTACAAATTTTGTGCAAGATGGGTCCCAAAACTCCTGACAGAAAATCACAATAATCAACGTATGGCAAATGTCATTAACATTTCTGGACTCTTACGACAAATATGGCGACTCATTACTGGATCGAATCGTAACGGGAGACGAGACGTGGGTCAAACATGTGAACTGCGAGACCAGATTGCAGTCTATGGAGTGGGGGCACACAAATTCCCCAAAAAATCTGAGAAAATGCATGCAAACTATGTCTGCAAGGAAAATTATGGCATCCGTTTTTTGGGACAGGAGAGGCGTGCTTCTTATTGATTTTCTTGAACGTGGAACAACAATAAACTCTGAGAGGTATTACCAAACTTTACAAAATTTAAGAAGAGCGATTTCGAACAAGCGTGGAGGAAAGTTGAGTTCAAAAACTTTGTTTTTTCACGACAACACCCGACCACGCACGGCAAATCGTACCCGACAAGTCCTTGCAGATGTATATAATAATTTTTTTTCTTGTACTGAGTTTTTTTTACAACAAAATGTAATCGACTTTCTGAATAGCCCTTGTATATAATCACAGCTTAGTTTAGTTATTTCTTAAATTAAGGTTTGAGCATAAAGCTATTGGAAGATAAATTGCGTTTTAAAGTATTTGAATAGGTACATAATATTATAATTAGTGTGTCTAAATTAATAATTACATAATTTGTAAGTTTTGTTACTGTATTTATTCGAAGGAAGTGCTAACAGTCATGCTTGGTGCATATTTAGGAAATACCTGTAGGTAAAGCTTATATAGAATGATTTCTTTCATTCTATATTGTGCTGATGCTATATGGTTAACCAATCTTTTAAATGGACATTTACAAAACAAATTGTTTAAAACAATGAACACTCAAAATGTTATTGGAGATGGGTTTTTAGCTTTCCATTATTATATTTAAATAAAAATTACTATTTGTTATATTTGTCTTTATTAACAAAAAAAATCTTAAATTATTGTAGATAATAAATCTAATTTTTTGAATTTTGCAACAGGTATTCTAGTTCAATTTTATTTTCTTCAAAAAAATACCATTTGAATAATATATGAAATCAACTTAAATGTTTATATTGCAAAATTTGCTCTATTTTAAATTAATGAAAATAAACGGGTGTTCAATGCGGCCACCCGGTATTAAATTACTAGTCTTAAGTAAAATAAATTCAAGCTTGTAAATTTAACTCAAAATAAATCGCTATTGTGAATTTTAAATAAACTATTATGTCGAGCACTAGCATTTTTAGTACACGCTGTATTGTTAATAAATTGACAACATGCAAATTATTAGAATAAAACAAATATTGCATTATATACGTTTATAGATTCAAAATAGCATTTCACAACAAACATATTTAGGAGTAAATAAGCAATTTATAAATACGTCGGAAATCTGGTTAAAATGGTCTTAATCTAAACATAAAGAAACATTAGTTGGTATATAGTTGAGGCTGCCCCAATCCGGGAGCAGATAATTATATTAAAAAAACAAACGGAATTTTTACGGTTTGCGTTAAGATATAGCCATTAAATAATTATGAGAAAGTTTACAGATTATTATTTCTTTTAACAAATATTATAAAAAATAATAGTTTATTTTACTAGATTAAAATTGAAAAGTTAAATTAACTGCCTGTTGAAATATTCTCTAGTCCATTTGTTTCCTAAGTTTTAATGCAGAAATAAACTCCCTCAACAAACCATGGATTAATTTTCGCCGACTGATAGAATACAGCCCCAACAAAGTGATTAAAAATAAGCTGAAATGTTCACTTACAGGTTTTATGGACGGTAGGTGACGTCCCAAGATGGTTGTGAACCATATGTAAAAATTAATTGCCTTTAACCCTGTCGATTATTTAATCCAATTAACTTGGAAATTCAATCCCGGCATCCAAAGCTAAGAAAGGTTACTATAATTTTACGACAGTCGCAATTCAGTAGGTTGCTAAAATAAAGAAGACACTCCCGCCGAAATAAACTGACTAATTCTTCATTTTTCACTTCTTTTTATCTTTTTCGAAGATTATCCGATACATTTAAAAATCAGTGCAACTTATTGTTTTTAAAACTTAACATTTGACTTATCTTTTCATTTCTTTCTCCTACGGAGCTGTCACTTATAATTACGGGCTCAGCGTCGTTCGCATCGCGATCCCACGTTGATTTATTACATACACGTCATGACTACACCAACCCAGATGTCTTTTGATGAAAATATTAATACTGCATAGTTCACGATTTCTTTGCTTAATTTTTTAGGGTATTTCTTAATTTCCATTAACCTTCAGAATGACATATTTTCCAACAAGGCCAGCTTATTTAAAGCAAAACAAAAAGTTTAAATGATATTTAACTATTTAAAAAAATTCTTTACAAATTTGCTCTTTAGCAACGGATATGTTTGATACAATTTTTAATGCAACATCAGAAAATGACTTTATAATTTACTATACGGAGTGGGTCAAATTAATTCGACACACTGACTTTATTTATTCTTACATTTTTAAATATTAGATGATTAAATAAACGTACTCTTACCATATTAAAGGCTTATTTTATTACTTATATAAACGGTAATGTGAAAACAACAATAGAAAGTGATTCTATATACACAGTGGTGCGAAAATTACAGCAAGAACTGACAGAGTGGAAACCACGCATTTTGGTAATAGCAAGTATATGAAATGACTGTCAAAGTTACAAGACAGGCAAAACTTCAGTTGCGGTTGCTAGCTTTTACACAAGTGGCTGACCAGCTCGTTCATTAAAATTCGAAACCCAAAACCATTTTAGATTTTTACCAAGATGCGTGGTTGCTCCGGGTTTGTGTTTCGGGTTTGATTTTCTTATCATTCCTGTAAAATTGCTAAATCACATTAAACTTAATTCTATTCATTGTATTCTCTAAAATCAACTATATTACAAGAAATCTCTACCTATATTGTATTATAATTTCCAGAACCCGATCAAAATTCGCCTGGCAGAGTGGGAATTATTTTGAAGAAACAAAATTCACAATACAGCGCTAGTTTACTTTAATTAGTAATTTGAAAATTTTTAAAATTGTATTTGTCATTTCATCATTGTTTAATGAGTTATAATGTTCTCTCATTTTATTACTCTTTCTACATTTCGTGTAAGTTTATTTATTTAATTAACATTTCATTTTATACTTTAAAGAATTTTTTAATAGTACAAATGTAAATAATTTATATTTTTCTAGTAATTTTAGTAAATATAATATACAGAACTACAAATTTTGACTTATTTTTGCACATATACACTATACTTTAAAAATCAATAAGCAAATATGCAATTTTTATATGCCATTTTAAAGTGCTCACACAGCATTTCCTATATTTATAGAAAATTAAATTCTCAAGATGACCTTTATCTCTACGCAGGCAACCTTCTAATTTCCACGCATGTTGCCCACGGCACAGTATAACATTTACAAAGGAACCCCAGCAATTTTTTGAAATTATGTGGGATGAGCTTACACCTTGAATTTTAGGAACCCCATAAAAAATCGTCTTCCGAGAATTCTTGGGACCTAAAAAGTCAGGAAATGTGACCTGCCATGAAGCAATTTTGAAAAAGCCGCCGTAGAGAAGTATGAAATGTCGCACTGTCGTGTTGAAACCAATAACTTCAATAACACAGAAAAACCTAGTTCATGAATCAAAAGGGCTGTGGTGTAGCGGTTTGCCGTCTCAGTTGTCACTTTTACGTTACTATGTTAAAAAACATGCTGTGCCGGCTCAATCAATCACTGTTTAACAGATGCTGGTGGAGTTAGGAAATATTTACCTCCCCTGGTTATGAAAGTTTTATTGATTCGTAAACGCGTTTAGATGAAAGTGGGCTTCTTCAGTCATTTACAGATGGTGAATAGGGTTTTCATCATGACCCATTCGCGTTAGCATTTCGCTACAAAAGTTTCGACGGGTGAGATAACGATGGTTTTATTCATTCACTAACTGTATCTTCTAAAAATGGAACTTTAGTCTTGTTGTAGTACTCATGGTGTACTCCGATTGAATAACTTCAACGATAATTAACGCTGATGTGTCGAATACCTTGAACTTCGTATAAAAACAGTCTTGACAGCTGCAATTTGTTTGAAAGGGAGGGCTTCTTCAGCAGTCCAAAGACTTCTTCTAGAGAGCAAAATCAGCTTGCTCAAAATATTACGTACTATATTTCAATGGTATGAGTAGGCGGTAAAGGATGATGACGCAATAGATTAAAGTGAACGCGACCTCGGAACAATCGTATTTATAAAACGATTTGGTGGCGAAAATGCATTATGTCACTTCACTATTTCATGGTTACTAAATCTCATGATGAAAGAAAAGAAACTAATCTCATGAAAGTGCAACCTGTCCCACCTTTTGTAATATATCAAGGCAGTCAAGGGAAGTGGAGAAAATTCTAAAAGTAACTTATTTTTCTAGTTAAAATTTTCTAAATTTGTGGTGGATTTTGACTAAAGTTAATAGTTGACCACTGATACAAACTTTCGATAGTTGAACGTTTGATCTACAGCATTTTATGCTATGTATTGCTTTTCTATCATTCACGAATCGCTTTACAAATTACATCGTAGCTTGTTTATGGAATTTTAACACCAGATATAATTGAATCGGAGAAATACAATTCTGAAAAAACAATTAAGTTATTTCTTGACTTTTGAGCTCCTCTGCTTATATCAACGTTGTTGATTTAATTTACTCTGTCAAGCTTACCTGACGTGTAAAGTGTTGTAAATTTGATTTAGACGTTCATATTGTTTGTTTTACACTGATTAGAAGAAACTTTTAAACATTTTCAGATAAAAATTTTACACCATCCGTGCGTACTGTATCAATTTAATCTACATTAAGCTGTTAAAAATTAATATTTTTATTCAAAATTACCCTCTCATCCCTATACGTATTTAACAATATGTATTTTCGATAATTAAACTGCTTCACAATGTACCAATTTATCTTCTCCATCTTTTACCAATAATTTTTACGATACAACGGAGTTGAAATATTTCAACCACGTGGTGAGGTTTAAATATTGAAAATACTTCATAATTCACGTTTATGATGATGGTAATATTATTAGATCACTGTAGGATAAATAAAGATACAAACGTAGGCACACGTTTGAAATAATATGTAAGCGAACCATGTTTGTTCTTAACAATACAGCGAAACGGCCTGAAGTGAACTTAAAATTCGACATATGACACCGCGGTCTACTAATCTATATTATGTGTTTGTAAATTTCTTGACTGTTTATGAGAAAAATCAGCGAGTATCAAACTGTTACATCTTTACTTTAATTGCTTTTTTCTAAAATATCTGTTGAGAATTAATATATACTAAAATTTGCATTCCGCATCTTTTATTTTTTATTAGCTACCATCCCTTGTTTCATAAAGCAGGTACGTCAGAAAAACAATTGTTCCGCAACGTTGAAAAATTACCACATCATGAGAAACAAAATAGGTTTTTGAACGTTTACCATTAGTTGCACTTTATTTGTCTTATGAATACAATAAGTTTTTGTATTTTTAAAAATATGGACGCGCGTTTGCGTATTCTGTTAAATTTGTATATATTAAATAAACAAAATACCTCAATCACTCAATGACGTATTTAAATATCACCTTTGCAAGTAAACTTTCTTGAAAATTTAGTTTACCGTACCATTTATTATAATTCTTCTATCCATTTTATCTTATGCATGAATCAATGGTGCATCCCTAAATACCAAACTAAACATTTCAAAAAATCTCTGTTGATTTCTTGTTTTTATGAAATAGTGGCTAAATATGACTTTTGTTAAATCAACGGCATTAATATACAAACATGCCGTTTATTATCGCCACGATAATTTTTCTATTTCAACCATCACATTACAATAACTAATTGCTTAATGAACTTTATTAAAGAACTTAATATTATTTATTAGTTTTGCTGTGCACGCCAATATATTAAATTAAAGTACATAGTTGTCTTTTAATCAATAAATTATTCCTATGTCCAATTTAGGATTAATAATTTTGCATTTGTAGAACCAAGTGGTCACATCTGCCGATAACATTATTATTTAGCATTATAATTAATTTTTTAACAGATTCTAACCTACAATATGCAACCCAACATACATTATTAAATATCTATAAATCACAGTTTCAAAAACAATTTAAAAAAAGAAGAACATTTACTTGTCTTCCCGTTAAGAAAAATTTAAAAAAATTCTTAAAAGATGTTCGCTTAAAAATTACTTCAGGTAATTAACTTGGGTAGTTTACTTAACGGTTTCATCTATGCAAAAATTACATTAGAAACTATTAATATTTATAGATAATTAACAATAGTGTATTCCATTGTGCATTTTGAAACATAATCTCTTTAAAATATAATGCATTGTATAATGAAATTGATTCATATTAATATTGGATATAATCAAACTAATCATTCTTAAATCAAATTACAATACTACAACTACATACATTCATAAAACTTTTGAAGTATGCCCAACATAAAATATCTTCAAATTTAACAAAAATTACTACAATAATGATAATAGTTTTCTGATAGGATGTCCGATATCACCAATCCTGGCAAATGTCTTCTTTATATCACCTGAAGCAGAACTTATTAATAAAATCTCCTTTCCATAAATCTAACATTTTGTTCTTTTATCGCTATGTGGATGATACCCTGGCACTTTTTCAAGGAATCTTTGGATGAAGTATTTTTCGTTACATTTTTGAACGCCATGCATCCTAAAATAATGTACATCTACGAACTTCCTATTAATAACTCAATTAACTTCTTGAATCTCACCCTCTCTACAACACCGAAATTAATTACTTTCAAAATATATAGGAAAAATATACATACAAACCACTTCATCAATTGGTTCTTCATTCATCATACAAGCTACGCCTCAAAAAATCCTCTGCCTTTATAAACTTTTCAACACACCTTTAAGCCTCGAAGACATCAACAATGAACTTAGCATAATTTTCCAGATAGCTAAAATTAATAGGAGTCGATTTAACATCATCAATAATCAAGACCAATGGTAGAGCTTAAACACATAATCAATTCTTTTCGTAGCACCCATCTCGTATAATATTTCGAATATCTCCACCTCCATTCAAATAAGAACTATTTTTAAAAACATAACTAACCTAAATTTATTAACCCCAAATGACGATAAGGATGCTATTTATTTCATAAACAAATATTATCAATTCCAATAAACACTTTACCTTTATTCCTGGAAGAAACAATTTATTTAATACTATTGTCAACCTTTTATATAAAAATAATTAACAATAATTAATCTAATAATTTAAATGGTCTTCACCCAAAGTTATATTTTTTATTTAAATTGACAATTGTTTCGGCAATTTTAACTTTTTTTAAAAAAGTA
>JAHWXV010518763.1:0-11525 GCA_024586415.1 Phrixothrix hirtus | reverse complement strand
AATTGATTTTTTTTCAAAACACTTTCACGCCTTGTACCGACTTAACAAGACGATTTTGGATATAAGTAAGTTGGGTTAAATCTTCTTATTTTTATCCCAGAAGTTCGTTGTGAAGCCATGTCCCAGCCTTTTGGAGACACCCGGTACAGTGCTTTCGTAAAGCAACGCATAAATTCGATAAAAACTGTCTAAATTTTTTTCTGAAAAATCCCTCGGGCGTGTTAAACGATTAAAATAATTTGTCATTTTTCTGTATATTTTTAAGATTTTCGACCATGTTTCAAAAAATTATGACGTCATCGATATTCTTTTTAAATAGTAACCCCCATTTTTTATTACGGAATCTTAAATAACATATTTGTTTACGTACAATAAGGTTAAAATTGATGTAGATGACATAAGAAAATTTTCAAGAAAAATGACCTTGAAATTTAAAAATAATAACATTTATTGACAATGCTACATTATAAAAAGTAACTACCTTTAGAGTTCAAACTGTGCGGCTTGTTTGTTATCATGAAAAGCAGATAATTTTTTTGAGGTTTGTCAGTCATAATAATTTGGCATTTTGATTTGTCGGATAGTTTTCTTTAGTTTCCATTAAACATGTAGCTAGTGTCTTTACAGTGTTTAGTAAGTATTTACTTTATTGTGATATTTCTAAGAACGGTCAAGTTGAGTGAACCTGAAAGAATTGAAATTCTTTGTATGCTCGGTTTTGGAGACAGGGTGTGCACCCAAAAAGAAGTATTTCAATTATTTAATGAAACTTATCCTAATCGGCAACCAATTTTTCAAAGCACAGTGAGTAGGATTGAATCTAAATTCAGAGAATTTGGACACGTTCGTGATCTTACTAAATCTGGCCGGTCTCAGTGAAAGAAGAAGATCAGCTTAAGGTTTTGTTAGCAGTAGAGGATAGTCACCACATAACGCTTTCCTAAATTGTTTTTACTTTCAATTTGGTACCATCCACCGTCCACAAGGTACAGAAAAGAGAAAAGTACCATGCGTATAACGTATGCTTGGTCCAGCAGCTCTATGATGACAACCTTGATCGCAGAAATCAGTTTTGTGAACAAGTGCAGGCATTGTTACAATGATGACAATTTTATAAAGAATAACATATTTCCTGATGAAGCTATCTTCCTTTTAAATGGTAATGTAAATAAACAAAATTGTCGTTATTGGGCTGTAGAACATCCTTATTAAACGACGAAAAGACACTCAAAGACCTGGAAAAGTGAATGTGTGGTGAGGTATCATTGATGGGAGAATTCTAGTACCTTATTTTTTCGACGAAGATCTAACCAGTGCGATGTATTTAGATTTCTTCCGGACAGCCTCATCCCCGCACTAATAGCATTGTACCCAAATCCAGCTGAAGCTAATCTTCTCAGGTAAACTTTTTCTTTCAATAGAGACTACTTAAATGAAGGTTTTCCAAATCGTTAGATAGGAAGAAGGAGTCGATTAAATGGCCAGCCAGATCGCCGTATTTAACACCCCTAGACTACTTTTTATGGGACACTTAAAAGCCAAGATATACTTTGAACGGATAGAGAATTTGGAAGATTTAAAAGACAGAATTCATACAGAAATTGGACGTACCTCTCCAGAAGCTATCAACAATGTGCAAAGAGCGTTTGTTAATCGCATTCGTTACTATCAGATCGTTAACGGTGCATAGTTTGAACACTTGTAGAAACTTTTTATAATTTAGCATTGTCGATAAATTTTCTAATTTTTAAATTTCAATGTCATCTTTCTCGAATATTTTCTTATGCCATGTACATCACTACATCAATTTTAACCTTGTACGTAAACAAATACGCTGTTTAAGATTTTATAATAGAAAATGGGGGTTGCTATACAAAATAATATTGATAATGTTATAATTTTTTGAAAATGACCGAAAATCTTAAAAAGCATACAAAAAAATAGCAAATTATTTTAATCGTTTGACATGACCGAGCGGTTTTTCAAAAAAAAATTTAGACAGTTTTTAATCGAAAGCGTTATAGATTTTTTGATATGAGTATAAATAATTGCATTATCTCAATATATATTAATTATTTTATAAATTATAGAATTAGTTCATTTTACTATGTAATAAATAATATTTATCATTATGATTATGACTACTTATAGGCTAAACGTCAATGTAAAATAACCGTAACTGCTGATATAAACAACAAATGAGGTAATTATCATTTCGATAAAATCATTAACCCCTACATACATCCAATACTACTTTATTGAAAAGTAATTTGGTTTAATTCAGAAGAAAAGTATTTAATTGAAGAATCATATTTATATGCCAAAAAGCAATAAAACTTCCTAACAATAAATAATATATTCTTTAACTCCAGGATTAAACTTGTTCCTTAACGGTAGACCTTTTACAAATTCACAAAACTTGAAGTTGAGCTGGCTGAAAACAAAATTGCTTTGGAAACTTGGCTTTACATCATCCATTCCCTCTCATTATCCTCACCATTGGCAAGGATGTTCTGAGCTATTCTGCGAAAAATTTTTATCTAGAAACATTAATTTACTATTTAATTCCGATCATGACAGGGTATTATTTAAATCGAAACGACCTCTTGTTCGCATTATAAAAAGTGAGTCTTGTAGGCATTAATTCAGCAGGTCGTTTAAATTCGAAATAGATACAAAACTAATCAAAAAAGAAGCATCATCGTTATAAACTTTGGTATTTTTCTAATCCCTTTTAATTGCATTGTTTGGTTTTTTAGAAGTTTTCAAGCATATGGTCATTCCAGCTAACAAACTAAAATCATCTCTTTCTTTTTGTGCATATTCCTGTTTAAACGCCAGCTTACAATAATTAAGTCGTACAAATTCAAAAATTTATTAAGATCATCAGAATATTAGTCCTTTTGTTTACCAAATATGCAAACATTGTTTATTACTCAAGATATTTTATTGCAAAATGAAAAATAAAAAGAAGGCAAATATTATGCAATTACAATAACAGACTAATTCCTACAATGAATTGATGTTTTGGCATCAAAGATGTGAATTCATTTAGAATTGAAGACCTTTCCAAAAAATAGTTACAATCTACTTGGTCTGAGGAATATATAGGTCATGAAATAGCTTCTCTTCTGGAAATTACGTAGCCTATAAATAATTTGGCACCCTCGTGTTGGATGCTCTAGCGGTATGGGCTAATACCTCATTTTGCTGAAACCATAGTTTGCGGTAATTTTGTAATATCTGTTTGTATCGGACAGCGATTACTCTAACTGCGTTCTTATCTACTTAAACAGACGAGCTGCTGTGATCCCCAAATTTTCTAGATCACACTATATACTTGGACTGCAAAGGGGACGTATATAAAGCCTCTAAGTATTCCAATCCGACTTATTAGCCGAAAATAGTCTTTATTTACTATATACATAAATTTGTATTATGTTTATCACTTAATCAAAGAACATTTCGTGCTTAAATAAATTAGCAAACTGGTTCACAGTGTTGAGAACGATGTATTTCGTGGTAGTCAGTTAATCCTTAAACAACCATTTTACAATAATGAATGGTTGAATTCTTGTGCAAGATTCTTCTTTGATTGATGCGGGGTAAAGTATCAGTTGCAATATGTTTTCTGTTTCAACACTGTGGATTCTCTTATCACATTAGAAATAAACGTTAGAATGCAGTGATTATTGCATTAAAATTTCCAGTTAGGCCAGTATACAATTCAGCAATGGATTCAAAACCACAATGTGACTTGGCCGGAAAAGTACCATATATCTTCACTAAATACAGATCACAAAGAGTTAAACCTGAAATGTATAGCGAAAATAGAGAATATTGTATAACAGTAAAACAGTAAAATTCTTCTGCTGATTCTACTTGACATCGTTAAAAATGGAAGTCGTAAATGAACGTTCTTTATTATAAAAATTATCAAGCGTACTTACCATGAACTGCTTGAAAACCGCTGTTTGCATACTTTTTCGTACCTTTGCGATCGTACAAATTGAAGATCAAATCTGTCGTTAAGTAATTTCATGTAATGCGTGAAGGAAGGATGATATGAACCATATTGTGCCCCCTTCTGTGGATTTTAATGTGAGAACGCGTATCAAGCGCTAAATGGAAAACCAAAGACTTTAGTTGTCAATCGAAGTTATACAATTAAGTTTCTGAATACATTAATTTATTTAGGTATATTAATTTCTTTAATGTCAGTTAATTATTGATAACTGATGTTTTTTGAAAACATCATATGTATTAACAGAATACCACGGCCTGTTTGTATTTCAATGGAATATGAGATTTTGGCTGCTGCTCGCCCTAGTTTGCAGGGAAAGAAGTCGCTCGCATATTGGGTCCATCTGGTTCCTTCTTTCAGTTAATCTAGGGGCAACATACATTTTTTTTATATTGGCAAAGGTCCCGACATATCTACATCACGCTTTTAACATATCTCCGTTTTGCGCATTGTATTAAATAGAATATTTAGTAGACATATTGTTATGTACGCATAAAAAATGCTATAGTACTTATACTTTCCATAGGAACCCAATTGATCATGAAAAAGCTTTAAATCAGATTAAACTTATTCTAATTCAATAATTAATATAAAATAATAAAATTAACTTATCTTATTTTATTCTTTGCTACTTACTATGAAGCGCGGTTAGTAAATTTGACTGTACTATTCTCAAAATTTAGAAGTTACGCCTTTTAAGGAAACTAATTTGTGATTGCAAATTGAATTGAAAGATCCTCTTGATTTTATTTATTACTAATGCGTTTCTTTTTATTTTATCAACTGTACTTTCAAGAACGTGACCTTGGATCCAAAATTATTCCCTTATTAGAAGGTTCTTTTGTGCAATTTTCGATCTTTATGACTAGATCATAAATTATAGTATCCCCATATTTATTAAATAACTGATTTTTATATTATTTTACACATTTGAAACAGCTCAGTACATATAATTTTATGTTGTTTATTATTACAGCATATAGCAACTCGATGTTTTAGAGTATAATAAATTTTAAAAATTTTTATCCTGTAAAAATCGCAGCAGTGTATTTTTTAAATAACTACCATTGTCGTTTCATTGAAATTAATTTTATATCTATAAATTAATTATTTAAAAATTAGCTGTGAATCTTTAAATAGATAAATCTTGATGCTTCTTAGCAAAGACCCGAACTTTGATAGTTTTATCTTAAAATTCCTATATTTCGATATTCATTCTATCCACTGTTTTAGCTGGCCCCAACTGGTGTAGTGGTTAGCATTTTTGTCGCTGCACCTCAGGGACGCGGATTCAATCCTACCGAGAAAAATCTAAGAAAAATACCTTCCTTTCGGATGAGAAAGTAAAATCGTAGGTCCCGTGTCAATGTTATGTTTGCCACGTTAAAAGTTCCTACTGGTGGTGGAACTCCTCTCGATATGGCAATGGGAAAATGATTATATAAAAGTTCTAGTCTAAGAGGGTCAAGGGAAATTTCACATCCCAAACCCTCAGCTACAAAAACAAACACTCCACTACATTTTACTACTCGGCATATTATTATAATTAGTATTTAATTTCATTTCATAGCAACATACATTGTACCCAAATTATTTAACTAGTGCTATCGATCTTAATTTTATGATGATTGATTAAAATGCATTACCTGACCAAAGAAAGGCGAGAATTATGTAACAATTTTTAGTTGATAATTAATTAAAGCCGGCTATCCTTCCTTCTTTTGTCAGCGACATAAAGCTATGTATAAATATCACTTATTATAACGGCTACAATCGACACCGTTTAGTAATTAATTTTCTTAGGAAATACATCAATAAAAAATATTTATAAATTGGTTTTTATTACTGAAATTTGCTTCAGAGAGGATAAATACCATAAGTAGCATTTATAAATCAGTCCATTTCGAATCACCGGGATAATATATGTTTAAGAAATATAATCTAGACTTTTTGTACGATTCCATTAGGAATGTTATCATTTTTGACCTTTTTAGATGGAATAATTGTTAAATGTACTCTTTTTTCAAAGAAAAATTCGTAAATTGATATGTATATACTATTAAGTTGGAAAATCTGAAAAGCGTAGTATAAAGTTCTTGGTTATTCTCTAATTTACGTAAGGCACAATCAACTGACACTTTGTTGTACTAATAAAAGTTATTACTTTCAAGATTTTCTTTCAGTTTATATATTACTTTGACTTGCATTGAAATTTGTACCACTTACTTGTACAAGCCCATTCTATTTACGATCACAAAGGTGGTAGAATCCGTATCGTACTTCCTTTCCAAGAATTAGTTTGCCATCTCAATTTTAACATTTTTAGGAGTTGTATTGTCTTTTACTCAATTATTTAAAGACTATTTTGTAGATACATTTCCATTACCACTCTGTGGTATTTTAGTTCAGAGTGTTTTACATTGTATCATTAAATTCTTACAGAAATTCTATCAATTTAAAAAATTAGAAGCTAGAGTTCTAAAAAATTGTTTAAGAAATGTTACTAGTTCGGCAATTATGGTATGTTATGGACCATAATTTTGTTAGTACAAGAGCATGTTGAAATGTTAACGTTAATTATTCAATCTAATTGTATAAATACTATATTCGTTAATGAAAACCAGTATGAAACATTGTAACCAATACAATGCTTATTTAAAAATGCAAAGCATATACCGCGTGGATACAATCGATTAACTACATAGGACTTTGAATTAATGAAGACGAACAACGTTACGCGGTACAAACAGAGATGTGTATTAACGAATTGGATAAATAAGTATTTTATACCTGTCTGTTCTAAAATTGAACTTGTTATTTATTTATCGAGTTTATTACTAAACACTGTGGTTTTATGCTCTCTGAGGAAATACTGGAAAACAATAATGTATGATTAATGTATGATCGATAAAGAAAGTGTTATTTGAAACTATACTTCAACAACATTATCAGGAAATATTTATAACTACCTCTACATTCGTTTAATAAACTGATTAGATCTTTCTTGGCTTTAAAATTTGCATCTTCTGTAAACACGATAATCAAGTTATTATTTCTTTATTCGTAATTAAAATAATTGAAATTATTTCAAGGTAATTTTTAAAATCTAACGTTTCATTAATATAAATCGTAGTTATTTACAAATTTTAAATTAGGAAGATATGATCGTTATCAAACACACCAAGACATTTATTACGAAAAAAGTTAAATTGTTCGTACGAATCTGACAGATACAAACGAGCTGCAATTTTCACTCGATATAATTTCATAACAATTTTAGTTAGCGTAGCGTTTTAATCCGCGTGTCTGTGACAGGAAGTGGTGACACGGGTGCCGGACGCTTCGGGCAGATTGGGGACGCAGAGTCAGAATGTACAGTTAGGGAAATTTACGATAAATTTATCAAGAAAAGCTTTGATTAATTTTATTACATTCTTAAATAGATGAACTTTATCGTGATTGACATTTAATCAATTCGATTAAAAGAATGCTATTATTGAAAAAATAATTAAATTATGTCTGCCATATGTAATCTACTGGCGTAAACCTCTTTAATAGTATAAAAATTCTGAAGAAAGCAGGAAAATTAACTACTCAATACCGAAAAGAATATGACCATCAAATGTTTATTTTACAATAGCAGATTTAACGTACTGAAGGTTAGTTATAAAAATTATTTAAAATTCATATTATAAATAAATTAATTAATTAACGGTGTGGGCTTTTTCTATTATATTAATTTCTAATTACATTAACTTACATTACTACCGTAAAAATTTTATAAATATGTTCTACAAATTCAGGGTTTCTTTAAAACAGTTTCAGAAAAGAAGGCTGGAAACTTTGTTTAGCGAGTGGTAGTCGTATGTAAAATGTTCAGATCTTAGAAAACCAATTCTTGAAAATAGGTTTTACACTAGAACTGTATCAACTTCACATTAAAATTTTTCAGTTTTAACGCAAACTACTGACAATGCAATATATATGCAGTACTTCAACCACTAATTTATATTTGTAAATACTTGACTTAGCAGTATACCTATGATCTAATTTTGTCTTTTGTGACATTATAAAAATTAAACGATGCCAAAAGTTTTATTAAAATAAAATGTCAAAACAAACTACCCATAAGGTGGAAAATTTAATGCCTGCAGGCTACCCCTTTGCTTTAAGTACCTTCTAAACTCACACATGTCTTTCGCAGTTACTAAATTTTTAAAAAATGTTTAAGAGGTAAATTTAAGACATTAAGTTTTCGTTACTAATATTATTATTTGCGATAATTACTATTGTTACGTTTACAGGTATAATATAATTTATTCTACTGTATGCAATAAATGAGAAATGTTAAAAACCTACGTTCTACTTAAAAAATCGTTAAAAGGCTTGATTTGATAATAATTTAGATCCTTTGGCGGATACACTACGGTATTCTGTACATGTGCCAACCGCTGTTTGAGAGCATCTATAGTAGTTATTTGATGTGTTCACATGTATAAAAGGTTCAAGAATCAAACCAGGCGACTGAGATGGCTATGATAGTACGCCTGATTTGAAAGCTTTGCCTAAGTCAGAACAAGACATACATGAGAATTAAAAATGACCTCAAACAGGTTTTAAGGAAAATTTCATACAAGTAAAATTCCTTAATTCGAAGTGGCAGGATCCATGTTGGTAATTAGAGAATAGTCTGACTAGCTTCGTCTTTCTTGAGACTAATCAGACATATGCAATTCTCTGATGACCAATCAGAGATGCCGCCAAGTTTACATATACAAATTTTATAAATTTAAAGAAAAAATCATGAACGATATATCCTCTATTATTTTAAATTGTGTCTGTAAACCAATAAGTAATTCGCTAAATAGCAAAAACCTATTCAATGCTAAACAAAGTTAACAGGAGCATTTGTGTAACAAGTAGAACCGTGTTAATTACTTTAAAGTTAAAGCGATATTAATCAAATAATTCTAAAGTAACAGAGATTAAAAACAGCTTAAAATCTAAAAACGAGTGGCTAAATCAAAACTCATAAATGAGAATTAAAAACGTTTAACAAAAAATTTACAATTCTGTATTGATAATTTTACAGGTTCTAATCTGCTACTTGTTACTTTATAACTATTTAATTAATACCGCCTTAATTCCTAAAACAATTAACACCGCTTTAATATGTATATAAATTCTATTTTTAACTTCGTTAAGCATTATATAGGTTTATGCCTTTTAGTCAGTTACTTACTGTTTTATAGACAAATTTTAACTCCGTTTGAATTTAAAACAATTATTTTGAAAAATTATATATAATGTAGCTTGGCGCATTATCGAATAGAAATCAAACAAGCTTCTCTTATAAAGAGAGTTCATTTGAAAATCCTTATTTAAAAAGTTTACATAAGATATTCTATTTAATCGGAAAAGTAACATAAGCGATCAATAAACAGGGAGCACTTTGAATAGCGTAAGAATTTTAATTAATCCAAATATGAGTGCCATATAAATTGGAAACTCTCGTATAAAAATAGCAAGAAATTTGAAAACTGGGGTTTCTATCAATTTGTTGGAATAACCAAATTACAAAATTACAGATCACGCGAAGCAGTAAGTTGTAAAAAATAAAATGGGCTGAATGAGCCAAGGATTGTAAACTATTGTTCTTGTAAAATTTTCCAAACTATGTAATGAAATACTCATCTGTGAATTTTTAGCCACTAGGTCTAAAGTTTGGTTCTCGAAGTCAAAAACTTGATGAAATCTGGTATGAATTCTGCCTTGTAATAAGGATAAAATTATTACAATCACCTAGGCGTTGAATATGTTCCAGCAACAGAACCGACTTTATTGGGATATACATTCAATGTAGTGGGTGAGATACCTCATCATTTCCACGAGTTTTACTATAAATTAGCAGATTATCGGTTAATTCAACATCTTTAAGACGATGCATTGTTACCAAATACTGACAACTTCAACTGCAAAGTTACAAGATTAATTTTTAAGGAACCATACAACGACTAACTAAATATAGTTTAATAACGAACAGTGTAGTGCTTTATAACAGTTTTATTCAGGAGTTGTGACTAATAAACTGTACTTGTCACTACTCAAGACGTTTCAATAGTAAACAGTGCTCGAAAAATTTGATCGCATTAACATATGAAGTGAATGTGGGCTGCATAGTGTATGTGCCCCCTAATAGTGAAAAATGTTATACCAGAAGTTAATGTTTACTGTGTTGCTCTACGTCTGTTAATAATAATGAATTGGATAACGTGTGTTAACTTTAAACAATGAAGCAAACATAATATTTAAAATGTTTATAAAATTTCGTATTTTAAAGGTGATTTTCACCTGTCAATTTGTTAAAAGGGTCGAATACCTTTCCAAAGATTACAAAGAATTATCCTAACTGTACCTTACGTATTTATATTTATTTGTTTGCATGAGTCAAAACCAGACTAAAGTTTGAACAAATATTTATTATACAAATATAAATTAACGATACACATACATATACACAAATTTTTCAATAAAAATGAAATTCTAAATCTAATGATTATCAATTTTTCTAATATCAGGCCGTTAACCTTTGTTACGTAATTTTCGGCGTAATGGTAGCAACTTAGCGAAAAATAATAAAATTTAAAATCTTGTTAAAGTTATTTAAATGAATATAAATAAAATTTTATTTCTTCACTGGTTTAATAATGTTTGTACATTTTCACTTACGTAACGTCCAATTTTCTTTAGTATATATCTAACGTTTATCAAGCTCGCAAATTCGGATTATTGCGTGCTTTTCTTGCTGGATCTGGTGAATAGAACTACACAAACTTCTTTGATCTTGAGACGTGTATTTTTACTGCCTAGTGCTGTTTTTGGAAATGACGTCTTCACTGGACTTGTATCGGTAATTAAGGTACCAAGAACTATTTATCAATTAGTCAATTTCTTTATCTTGCACTGAACTTACAACACTTGAATTGAAGCTGGAACCCAAAGACCTCGATTTCTAATGGTGCAGGATCTTTTATAATTTTTCGTTCCCACCAATCCTGTCTGAGAGTTTTAAAAGTTTGTCTGTTTCTGTCTATTACAGAAAACGTTAAACTTCTCACGGGTTCTAGAAATATTTTCAAATATTTATTGGGGCTATTAAATTTTATTTATACCTGTCTGAATTCGTTCAGAATAACCTTTCAAACTGGCGCCAAGCACTAATGGAAACTTTAACACTTGATTTCAATTAAAATGCAAATATTTAAGAAAATATTTTAACCTATAAGTACTATTTAACAAACTATAATATTTTCTTATGTTAATTAAACGTTAATTAAATTAATTAATTAATGTGTAATGAACATTAATAACAGAATTATTTCATTCTCAATTTCTCTTGCCTATTTGTGTATTTGTGTGTGTGTGTGTGTGTGTGTGTGTGTGTGTGTGTGTGTGTGTGTGTGTGTGTGTGTGTGTGTGTGTGTGTGTGTGTGTGTGTGTG
>JAHWXV010518702.1:0-14925 GCA_024586415.1 Phrixothrix hirtus | reverse complement strand
TATTGTTTCCAAAATAAACGTAGGCAATAATCTAATAAGTTGTGGACACTATTGGCGTATGTGGCATATGTGCGTAAGAGAAAGTCGTGTGTTGTTTCACGCCAGATTGTTTTTAAAATGTAAAGGACATCAATTGGCAACATGCCTTTCAGTTGTCGTAAAAAGTTGAAGTTCAAACTTTTATCATCATATGCGGATTGAAACGTATGACAGCTAGCAAAGACGGATTAACCTCTCGGCTACGTGTGAAAGAGCGGCGACAACGGCACCAGTCTGAGTGGCTTGCCAGATGTAGCGCTTTACTATGAAGGCCAACGATTTTACTGCACCTTGAAGGAACTATCCATATCGCCAAGATTAATTTGATTTGTTAATTCAATTTTCCAATAAGAAAGCAGCAAATAATGATAGATAGTACTTTCTTCTAACGTTTGCGAATTCAGAACAACAATGTTTATTAGTCCAACCGGTACTTGTTGCTATAATTAATGATGGAATTTAATTAAGATATAAACAAATTGGAACAATCTTACCCGTGATAACGTAACACGGCACGATATAACCAAAAGAAAATAAACTAATAAACAATATAACACAGCATGATTAGAAATTTAGTGCGGAGTTTTAGACGACGGACCTCAACCAACGTCCTTCTAATACTGGCATTAAAATTTGTATCGCATTCTCGGCGGCGTTACATACTTATCTACTGTTACATTCCAATTTTTATTTTACAACCAAACTTATGGATTTCACCACGAAATACCTAACAATTCAAAGACGTTAATTAATTAATTCAATTTGACATTTTGAAATTCAATAAAATGCCAATGATTAAAAAAAGAACATTACAAAGTATTGAAAATCCATTTCGATTAGTAAGTTTAATTTTTTAAACTGTTAGTACTGAACAATTGAATTAACAATATTTTAATAATTTTTATACATTGATTTATTGATTTAAATATATAAAATCCTATTTAAAACCTTGAGTGCTGCACCATTGTTGATAGTTTATTTTTGTATCTCTTTTATCTACTACTCAAGTAATAAAGGGTTTAAATAAAGATAAATATCCTTCAGAATAGTAAAAAGAAAAGCATTTGTTTTATGTGAAGTAAATGCGTGTTTGTAAAGACAAAGTGGATTGACTTAAGTTTAATTGTTTTGGAACATCATTTTAAATCAGCTTCGCTCGACATAAGAAATTATTTATATTAACTTGACTATGACGCGAATCAAAATAATCTTGAATAAATGTAAATAATGCTATGTAACTTTGAAATAATAATACACAATCTATCACGTCTACCATTTTTGCTTCAAATATTGCACTGCCGAATAATTACTTAGTTCTACTGTTTCAATTACAAGTAGGCCATTTTGAAGAGCTATAAAGAAATTTTTTGTCTTGCAAAAAGGCGTAGTCGTATACTACCACTACAAAAACTAGGTTGTGTAGGTTTTCGCAAATAGTTTCACCAGAAAAAGGCAATCGATCCTAATTTTGACAGTTTTGAGTGCTGTTCTATACTTATGAATATATTGCTACTCCTGTAACAATAATTCTTAAGTTTTCCTCTAAATGCTTTAGAGGAAACGCTCAATGATTTACCTTTTGCGATGAACGGTTCTATGTGGTTTATTAGTGATGGTACACTGTTACATATGACTTCATTGGCGAGATACGCTTTAAATAAATAGTTGCGTCAAAACTGGCTTCCTAGGGATATATGACAGTACTTATATGAATCAATGTTGTATCTATATATGTCAATAGGATTGAGAACGAAGATGATTTTCAGGAATTGTTCTTCGCTACTTCTAACGAAAATTGGAGGGATCCTGACTGTTTATCCAGACTTCAAGGTGTTTTCCTATGTCGTTTACAGGGCTCTTTACCTAATTCGTGCCAGAAATTTTGAATACCTACTGTAAAATATGAGTGTACCTTAATAGCACTTAAACAACCTTATATATGGTTATTTATGAAACAATAACAAACGAATAAAAATAAATACGCGTATGGTGATATCCTTTGTTTGAATAAAATTGGTAAATAAATAGAATGTTGCGCCATAGATGAAGTCAATTTCTCTACAATGCGATGTAAAGACCCAGAATAAATTAAAATGAAACCTTTAAAACTACCAAAACTCATTTTATCACAATAGAAGTATTATTTTGTCAAATTCAAATGTTATGTAAGCTACTGATTACCAGAAAGGAGAATAAAGTAATTTTCAAAGCGGCATGTACAATTATTGAAGTAACTTTAAAGCTTTTAACAAGGTTTCAGGTGTTTGTTTTTTGCAATGGCCTTTTCTCTAATTATTAAGTATTTTGTATTTTAGCAATATTTAATTTCATAAATAGGTCTCAAAATAGATTTAGAGTTGCAAACAAAAAACTACAGAAGATATTTAAGAAATTTTGCTTAATTTTCAAAAAGAAAAGATGGCCACAGAGCTAAATTCAGGAGGGGTTGGAGTGGCGGTTCATTCAATTCGTTCGAAGTTAGAATTAATTAGGTGTATTCGAAGTGTATCTGAAGCTAGACATTATAGAGGTAATTTTTGTGCTTGCTCTAAACAAAATCCAAGTAGTCTGGCAAAACTGAGAAAATCGATAATCCCTTTGGTTTTTATAACTGCGCAAAAAATTAATACATTTACTAAATTAACTCGAAAGATGGTTGCTACAGAAATTTTTTCAGCGAAATCAAAATGTATTTAACCTTATAAATTCAAAATTGAAGTAAATGAAACTTTAATCGCATATGTTAAGCACCCGTCTTAAAGCAGGCTCATAAAATTGAATTATAGCAATTACTCCCGGCCATGTTTAAGTAAAATTGCTTATTCTAATTGTCTTAACATTCAGATAAATTTTTAGTTATTAAAGCTGTCCCGTCATTTTTGGTTAACGTTCCAAATTTGCTTATTTTCGGTTTCCGCATATTTTCACTAAACGTAATGTAATATTTGATTACATTATTTATTTAGTTAAAAATTGTTTTATTATGTATAAAACGTACCATAAATATAAAATTGCTTTTGCCGATCTCGAATACCGGATGTTTTATTGCTGGAGGCTCATGTTTGACAGATAACGTTAGAGATCCTTGAGGAAAATTTCTTGTCAGTTCGTTTAGAATATTTCATGAACAAATACTTCTTTCTGTTTTGTGTTAATTAGCCATACAAAATTTTTGTATGTAAAAAACTCCTCAAGTATGAGGTAAGATTGGCTTTCATTTTCCGTTAGTTATTATAAATAGCTTGCCATTGTGTTTAAATTTTCGAGGGCGATCCGATAATTAGCCGGTTTCCAAGAGATGGCGTCACTGATCACCGAATGTATATCATTTCTGTCAAATATAATCTATTAGTAGGTCGCATGTAAATGTTTAGCGCTATATGTCATTTAGTTTATGTTTGACAGCCATAAAAAGTGAACAACTTGTGGTTGTGTTAAAATAATGGATGTGCATTGATTAAATCTTATATTTTTCGTGGAAAAACCGCGCCAGAAACAAAGGAAAAGCTTGATAAATATTATGGCACATCTGTTCCAACGAATTCAACTAAACGTGGCTGTACAAGCACAATTAATGAACATCGTTCAGGTCGTCAAATCCAAGTAAGCACCAAAGGAATGATCGATAAAATCCGTGATATCATTTTGGAAGATCTGCGAGTGAAAGTGCGTGAGCTAGCTGACATCGTATACATCTCAAAAGAGTGGGCTGGTAATATTTTGCACGAATGTTTACATATGAAAAAGCTATCAGCAGGATGGGTGCTGTGTTTGTTGACAATCGAACAAGAACGCAATCGTGTAGTCATTTCAAAGCGACGCTTGACGATTTTTCAATGTAATACAGACGAATTTTCCATAGATTCATAACCGTAGATGAACCATGCATCCCTCACTACACATTAGAAACAAAACAACAATCAAAATAATGTTTTGAAGCTGGTTCAAGGGCACTGCAGAAAGAAAAAGTGGTTGGATCAGCGGGAAATGTTTTAGCGATTGTTTTTTGGGATTCACAAGGTTTAATACTCATAGATTATCTTAAAACGCAAAAAACAGCCACAAGAAATTATTATGTGGCATTACTGGACCGATTTCACGTTGAAATAAAGAAAGAGCGACTACATTTGGCAAAAAAGAAAGTGCTTTTTCATCATGGTAACGCACCATCTCACACATCATGGAAAACTCAACAAAAATTGGATGAACTACGTTACGAATTGCTTCCGTATCCATATTTTCTCCTGATCTAGCTCCCTGAGACTACTTTCTGTTCCCAAATCTGAAATAATGGTGGAAGGAGATTCAAATTAAATGAGGAAGTTGAATGGGAAACTGACGCATATTTTTGAGGACTTGATAAATCGTACTACAAGGATGGCCTAATGAAATTTGAAAAATATTGGACTAGGTGTATCGGGCTAAAAGGAGAATATGTCGAGAAATAAAATAAAATTTTGAAGAAAAGGTTTGTTCTCATGTTCAAACCGGCCATTTATCAGACCGCCCTCGTATGTAGTTGCTCCACCACGTTTGGCTTCGTGGCGAAAGTTCGCTCTTACTGATTATAATTAATATCAATTGGGTTTCGAACGTCTGCATAGCAATTTATGAGTTAGAATTACACGTTGACGCTTGAGTCGTCACATACTGTTCAATAAGTTTGAACACATGCGTCCTTGGACCTGATTGTTCGCTGCACCGTCAATTTATTCCTATTCGGACAGCCAGTGCTTAGATTAGCTATTGGTTGACACTGGTTCTTACTTTTGTGCAACACGCAGATGACTCACTCAACATTCTCCGGCCATGGAGTAGATGTCACGAGTAAATCTTATAAGTTCAATCTCTTTTACTAATTTATTAATTATTTTGTTACTTAAATTGCTTAGTTGTACTAATATCCTCTCCGATGACGTTCATATAAACCATAGTCACTTACTTGTTGAAAGGTACTTTATTCTTATCAATTTTGTTGTATGTGCAGCGATACATTTAAATTTAACTTTAAGTTTTTAGCGATTGTGTTCGTTCGACTTCTACTTTGAATATAATCTTTAAAACTTACAATTAAAAATTCATTACATTTCAGTTGTTATTTATATAATTTTATTCATATATTTGACGCACATTAGCTTATCTTACTAATTTAACTCGGTACTTGTGTTAATTAGTTAAATTTTATGAAGTATTAATTAATTCATGAACAAAAGCATTGCTTCTTACTGTGATAGGTTTACCATGATCTCGACTGGTTGTATTTTTAGTTTGATTGTATTATAGAACAATTACGCTACGACAGCGTTATTAATTATCCGTTTGGGTGCACTTAAAAATTTGGAATATTTAAATTTAAGTTAAACTTTCGGATAATCGCCGACATAATTTTTATTACAACTCTTCGATACGGTAAGCGCATCTATTGACGCATGATAACTTTAAATTCGTCTCTCTTGTTAGATAATTTTTATCTAACTTAAGGTTATTTTATATGTATAAACACCGCACATATTCTGTCAGATTTATCTCAAACAAATTTTGAACCTTGCACTAATGCGAGGATTTAATAAATCCATCATTGTTATTACCTATTTTACATATTTGACTGTTTATAATCATTTATTCTCTTTCAGGGATTTAGATAATAAGTTCTCATGTTCTATACTGTGAACTAATGAATTCTTCGGCTTGAGGTACGTTCGTCGTACGAGTACCTCTCTAAATCGCCTTAAATTTTAGTGCTTTAGCTAATTTGACGACGTGGCGCCTAAAATAGTATTTCTATCATTCAGAATTCGTATCCTACGACTTACTTCTGGGAAACAGAAACCTAAGCACACTCCGCATTTTTCAATTCACCGTAAGCTAAATCGGCCTACTTCCTTACTGCACGATATTCTAAATGAGCATATCCTGTGCATTCTTTTATTTAACTATAAGCGACAAATGCTATTTATACCATTTTAACGTCATGAACATTTTTTAAAACTTTAATACATTTTATCTGGAGTGACAACAAACTTTATCACACCTTTCTTATAATTAAGAATTCGCTTTTTAATAGAAAACTTAATACCTTATTAATGCCTTATTGAAGTCTCATATAACGTAGTGTTAAACATGGCAGAAGTTGAATTACCAAATACAAAAAGATAAATAAAATGTAACTTTTACTATCCTATGAATCGCCTTCGATCCTTATAAAAATGGAGATCAAGGACTCAAAACGTTGACTTTCGCCTAAATACCCGAATAAACAATTATAATTTGTGAAAATATCCCTTTTTGGAGTTGAAGTTCCACAAGGCATGCTCAATGACACTAACTCTACCATCAGTCACATCAATCGCATATAAATTACTAACCTTGGAGCACAGTAACAAAAGTTGTGCTCTTTACTCATCTAATTTATGCACCTTTTTCGAACGTGCGTGTGTAGGTTATGCGTTATTCTGATGTAATTATTCTTATAATGTATTTGAAACATTGTAAACTAAGCACGCCTAAAATTGCATTCTATTTAGTCTGCTACTTTTTTAGTAATTAATTTACAAAGTGGTGTGTTTGCAAAACAACGCTATCTATCACACAATGTACGAATTATTATGTGATACAGAAAAGTGGGACATTTATGTTGAACAGAGAATTGAATTGCTATAAAAATGTATTTGATGTTTCGTATTCGCTTTGTTGGTTTTGTTCTATTCTGTTTATAATTATAAGTTCGGTATCGCAATTTAGAAATTGACAGTTGTATTCTGTTTTGAAACAATTTTTCGTGAAATGTCCACGTATTTTATTAATTTGGTAATATTAAAACTGCGTACATTAAATTTACATTGAATGAGTACCAATCATGTGTTTCTGAAACAAAGTACTCCTTTTATTATTTTAACAAAATTACTAAATTTAATTTTTTAAGATACGTACTAACAAATAAAAATCAGGTTATTATTTGTCGCAGCAGGGCAAGCACCAATTTATTAGAAAGTAAATTACAAAGCGCAATTCGATATCTTTTATAATTTGTTATGGCAGGAACATTGTTTTAACTTTTGCCACGGATTATGTGACAATGACAACTGTTCATAAAATGTTACCATACATAATATTTTGCAAAATAGAGCTTGGTGAAATTTAGTAATCCAAAAACGAATCTCTTTCAAAATGTAGAATTACTCCTTATGTTTTCTAAAACTACTTCAAAATAACTTTGTATACTGTACGTAGATAAAACAATTATGCACAAGAAATGACTCTAATAGAGAATTTGACTTGCTGCACTACACGGGTGCAGTGGATATTGCTGCTTTTTATTTATAAAAACTAGTATGAAAACTAGGAAAACTGCAAAATATAGTACCTTTCTTGTAAAAAGAAAACAGTTAATATGTACTGCACTGGTGTAGTGCAGCAAGTCGGACTCGCTATAATTTATGTATATAGAGAGTTATCCAAAAACGACTAGGACATTGGTTTATTATAAATAATAAATTATAAGCAAATTACTTCTGGTTTCTTTATTATTAATCAAATTAACATTGATTACAGTTAAACATGAAATATTACATCATTTAAGTGCCCACCACGTCTACGTTGACATGCATCGATACGAGAATTGAAATTTTGTCGGATTTCTCCAAGCATGGGAGCTTCAATATCCCTTATAGAGACTCGAATGTTATCTTTCAGGACTGGCATATTTGGCAGTTTGTTAGAATCAACGTTATTTTATAAGTAGCAAGGTCTTGGTGGCTAATTTACATTACCATACCATGAGATTATACGTCCAGAGAATCTCTTGACTTTTTCTCGTATTATGTGGCACGTAGCACCGTCTTGTTGAAAACGAATATCATCAATGTCAACTTCATTTAGATAATATCATAGAAAATCCATTAACATCGCATTATAACGCTGTGCATTCGCTGTAACAGCATTACCGTGATTGTCTTCAAAGGAAAATTGGCCTATAATTACTCCATCCTACATTTCCGCACATAAAAAGATCGTTCATGAGTCATTCGATTGTACCCTTCCCTCCAAATGCGACAGTTTTGTTTATTAATTGTTCCGAGCAAAATATAAATCTGTTGCTCTTTGTTGTAACATCATTGTAACAAAATTTCTATTTTGTTGGTGGTGCATTACATTCACTTCTTAGGTTATCCGAATTTTGAATGCATTTAACTGCAGGTTCATATAAATTTCACCATAAACTGGTTTGAATCATGCCGAATTCTTGAGGTCGTCGTGAGATTGATGTTGATGCGTCATTTGCGATACCTTCTTGTGCAACAGCTATATTTTGAGCGGGACGTGCAGTGTTTGGTCTGCTTGAATGGGGCTTGTCGTGGACTGATCATGTTTTTTCAAAACTGCTTACTAAATTTCGAATGGCATGTTCAATAGGACGATTAAAATCTCCACAAGACCCATGATTTCTGGAATGAGTTGTTTTATCGTCTGGCCATTTCCATAATAAGTTTGTTTGATTTTAATACGCTATTCTCGCGAAAACGGGGGGTTGGTTAGATTTATGTAAGACTCAAAATAGTGGATATGAAGTTCCATCTGAAAAAAAATACTTTCTAGCTATGGCCACTTAAAATCCTGGAATTATTTTTGGAAAACCCATTATATTATATCTTTTAAATTTTTTTTTAAACTAATGGCCTTAGTAAGCTATAGCAACAAAAACTATTTCTGAAGTATCCATATAGTGTAAAACACTTTTTTGCTACAAAATGCTCTTTTTATTATCTGGTATACGGGGGTCAGCTGAAAACTAATGCACACAAGCTTACAAAGCGCGAACAAAAACAAATAGCAAGATCGGGAAAAAAGTACATTAAAATACAATTCTTAAGTTTTAAAATTATACATTTATTTTTCAACATAGTCACTGTTAAAGCTAATACATTTCTTCCAACGTGTAACAAGTATTTTCATTCCGTTACTGAAAAATTCTTCCGAGTTTTCTCGAATCTTGAAATATTCATGGGTTACAGTTACAAGTATACCTTTTACTACAATAAATTTTGAAAGAAGCCAAACCGTCGCTGCTGAGGTGAAAGCTCTTATGTGTTAAAAAGCTAATTTTACAGCACAATGACTCTCTTTCGTTTTCCAAGGTTAAGTTTAAAATATGATATAATTGGTTCAAACCCCTCGGTATATTTGTTCATTCATCAATATTATGGAATATATTAAGCATTATTTTGTTTTAGTATTCAATAGCCTGTATTATAATATTATATTTTAAATTTAACAAAATATGGAAAATACAAATTCGATTGCTGCTAATTAAAATTACGTTTGCCGTTAAGCTATTCTTGTGCCACTAAGCACGCAATTTGCTTTATTAAACAACCTTCGTGTCATTGATCGAGATCAGTTAGTGGAATTTATGTGAAAAGAATTAATAGAGGTGCTATAAAAGATTGCTTCTAAACGCAATGGATAAGAAAAGATAAACATAGTTGAGATATGGATTTCGGTAGGAATTTGTTAAACAATGACGCTCAAATGTGGGTTCTATGTAGTATTCTATAGTTAGTTATTGAGGTGGTTTTGCTGGATTAATAACTCCGTCAGACCTCGTATCGGATGCATAAAGTGTAGGCCCGGGATTTGTTGTTATTAGACAGGTGTTTTAAACTGTCAAATTCGGTTGCCTAGACAAATTTTAGTCAGTATCTATGAAACACCAATGATTGCTTGCTAAGTTACTTGGGATAACTTACCACCGGCAAGCTTATGACAGGGGTTTCCGATAGCGGAAGTTTGTAAGATAGATTTTCACTATTTATTATTAACCATAGCTGCATGAAGAATAATTCAACTTTTAAATTCTTATTAATTGTATGGTGGTGATACAAATCGCACAATAGGCGAAAGATTATAAGAAAATTTTAATTAAACGAAAGATACAGTCAGCGTCCATATTATTAATTTTTATTGTTTGTTGTCATTACTAATACTAGTAATATCTTGTTTAATGTTATTTCTCTCCAATAATTATATGTTGGTTTTGTAAATTAATGTTCTTTGATTAATTATTTATTAATTTTATCCTATAACTTTAAACAGAAAATTCCGATAATAAATAACCAATAGCTATTTTATAAACTAATATATTTTATTCATTTAAACAAAGTCGCATTAATTCTATTTATCCATCAAAATTCTAGTCATTTACACGTTTAAGATAACTCTAGCACTTCTATGAATCATGTATTTTACTTTAGCTGAAGTTGCACAGCCGTTTTATTATTATTATTATTATTTTTTTATAGATGTTTATTTTGTAAATTGGCTACACTTTATTAAGCAATCATGAAATACTTGATAATGCCCTAACAAGATGACATGTCGTATTACTAATAATAACAAACAACAAAAATTAATGTTATGGAGGTTGATTACATGTCTCCTGTTAATTAAAATTTTATTATAAATTTTTGTTTAGCTTATTTGTACATAAATAACGTTTGTTAGTAACTATTAAGCACAGTAGATTATAAATAATTGATTAATGAAAATATTGTGCTGTACACATAAGTGCAACAATTTTTTTATTTTATTTGATTTGAAATGATAATCACTGTCGTTGAATGCAAAGTATGAATATGTTATTGTTCTCTCTGAGAATGTAATTTTTGGAGTCCTTTTGGACATATATTAACCAATTTATGCACATCTTCAAAATTTTAATTTCAATTAGGTGAGAGTAGGCTATCCTGATAATTTTTAGAATGTACTCAGTACCTTTATATTGTTGGTAATCCTTAATGCGTTTTAATAGATGTGTTTATTACAATTTGGAATACTTAGTCAAGTACAAATTTCATCACGTGTTCGATATCAGTAATTATAAAATTAGTGTGCAATTTGTCAGATTCATTCAATACGTGTACAAATAATTGTGTCTATTAGCAACCTTAGGAGAAAGAGTTACGTTATATTTAATATTTAAGTGACTAAAACTCTGCTGCAACCAATTTATTAATAAACATGCATAATTTTGAGGCTTAGGGACTTTTTTATCACATATATTAAGTAATACATTAGGAACCCACTATTTCAAGCTCCGAATGAAACTGAGGCCCTACTGTTGAAAACAAATTAAATTAACAATGGTATTACTACAGTTATTTGTGCGCTCTATTTTGAATATTTGGCCAGATTGTAGCTGAATTCTGATTGCAATCCCTATTTGAGTTTAAATTGTCGTTACGTTCAACTTTTGCTTCATGGGCTAAAGTAAAAACATGTTTCGTAAAAATCGTTAAATTATTTTAAAAGTTTTGTAATAATACTTTGCAGAACAATGTTCTACTCTTTATGCAATATTACCCCTGTATGTTAATGAGAATGAAGTATCCTGTAGTAATTTATTTGATATAGTGAATTTTATAAAATACGTTTCAACGTGGTTCTTCTAACTTAATATGGCGTTAAATTCTACAACCGATTAGGATATCGCTCTTTGTGTATTTTTAAGTTATCTAATTTCCAACGTGACTTAAATTTTGGCATACTGATTCAATCCACTTTGTTTGTGGGTCATCAGGGTCATTAGGCCATCAGGTTCCCTAAGGATGTGTGAAGCCACCTGCCAGTCAACGAGCTTCTTAAAACTATGTAGTAAATTCCAAGATTTTCCTTTTCAAGTTTAATTAAATATAAACACCCCGCATAAAAGTGTTTTTGTATCATTAACCTATGTGATTTTATATCAAACCTCAAAAACTGTAAAATAGCCGTTTATTACTTCATGAATGTCCATTACAGAACACTGTCGCTTACTAATGACATATTTCCTTTAAAACAACAATTTTTATTAAAATTCTTGTTAATAGAAAGAAGTTAGGGATATTTTTTTCATTTGTAAATAATTTCAGAATACCTTTTTAAATATTTATAAACGCAGTAATTGTAACAATGTGTTCTGCTAGCTGTGTAGATAACTAGGTATAAACTAAAGCGATAACAATGCGTTTACAGCTATATTCTTTAGAAGTGTTAATTTAGGTAGCTTTTAAGCTAAGTATAAAACTTATTTATTAGAGCAAATGTACCATCCTTTTATAATAACACTACATGCAGGAAATAGTGTTATGATAATGACTTCCTTCTGAATCACTTTCTCTTTCGCATTGTTATGCTCTGCTATAATTTTTGAGTATTTTAAGAATCCTATAATTTTAATATAAAGTTAAAGTTATAGATTTGTTGTAAATATTATTATAAAATAAATGAATTACACAACCCTAATATCTACGTATTCAGATGTTCACTTGTTTTACATATTTCAGTTTGCCAATAATTTTTGAATTTGTTTAATGAAGGATTCCACAATTTATAAAATACAGACGTACATACATAGATACAACATCATTGAGCATATAGATTATTTAATTTATAAATCGAAAATACAAAACTGAGACAATTCGTACTAACAATTGTACAGTTTACTAGCGAAATGAACTTAGATTCCATTAACAAAATAATCACCCAAAATACTGTAATTTTCATATAATTTGCCCATGAAACGTGGTTCGCGATGTAACAATTGTTAAAAAGTTAAGGAAAATAATTATTAAACAACATTTTGTAGGAAAATTGATGAAAAATATTGCTAGAATGTTATTAAAACTGCTTCGTAAGAGGTAATCCTAAAACTGCTCTTAAAAGTCCTAGATGTTTTTGCATATGTTAAAGAAAATAAAGCACTACTTTGCGCGAAATTACAGTTTGCTAAAATTCTTAAATAAATTTAAATATATACATAGAGTGCTGCCGAAAATTCCACCAAGCTGGATTGGAGTTTTAATATTTAACAGTAACCTGGAATCAAACTTGATAGTTTTCTCCTAACTTTTCATTAATATTGTGAGCATCGTTTGTTTTAAATTTGTTTAGATTGTTTGAAGTTGTTCTAGTTTGGTTTAGTTTTTTGTAGTATTGTTTGGGTCGTCGCAGTTGCACGTACGACTCGGTGAAGGAATCCGACAGACCTGCATAAGGAGCTCGTAAACACCGCCTTTCGTTATTCGTGCCATAAAAGCTGGGTTACGAGGTACACAGAGCGCAAAAGGTATATGTGACAGGAGCACATAAAATCCTTTAAGTCGATTATTGAATATCGTTTATGTATCGATGTAAGAAACATTGAAACGAGATTCGTTATTAAACAACTTCCAAAAGCATTCTAGCATTTGTTTAAGTCCTGTAGAAATTAATTACCGTTCGTTGAAAGCCTTTTCATGAGAAGTGCTAATTAATTAATTTCATTGATACTAATTCAATAGTATCATCCGTCCGTTGCTAAAATTAACACTAGCCGAAACAAACCGATTACCATCAACAGTAATTAAACAGATTCATTGTTTGAGTTTTACGAATTAAAATTCAATATTTCATTACCATTGTTGTACACACGAAAGAACAGCTAAACAATTATTTCATTTAGTTCACTTTGTACATATTTGTTTTAGTATTAGAGAACGTTTACATAATTGTTTCGAATCTTTCGTTACTATTTTGTATATAACTATTTTCAACACTTCACACTCATTTTGTGTATAGCTTTTATTTGTAATTAATCATTTAGTTATTTTTATTTGTAATTTACAACTTATGAAGGTTTATTGCCTTATCATTTATCCACTAATTTAGCTAGGTATGACTAATAAAGTCCCCTTCAAAAGAGTCCTGTAAAGAAGAAACCTGGCCTCACGACTATTGCCTAGAAAAGCAAAATATAAATAATTGTTCCCCGCGACGTAATTAGTGAAAACCGCAACAATATTTGGAATGAAAGATAACCGAAACGAAAATGTCGAAGAAAAAATTCTTTAACTTTTAATAACAAATTAAAAATGCCCATTCTGCTTGAAAATATTGATAAAGTACATCTAGTGGGTTCAATAAAGTTAGAAAGGAAGACAACTAGACCTATTATTATCATCAAATTTAGCAATTATAGACATCGTAATGCTGTATTTATCAATAAAAGGTTAGTGAACGGAACTAATGTTACTATCAAAGGGGACCTCACTAAACACGACTGAATCTTCTTTATTGTGCTGGAGAAAAATTTGGCAAAAATAATGCGTGGTCTATAGATGGGGCAATTAACATTTTTCATGGCAATAGAAAGTATATTATCAAAAGCACACATGATCTGGATAATCTAGTAAGTGCTACATATAATTAGATAATTTCTTTAATTTTATAATGTCAAGTCGGAATAACGTATACAATTTGATTAAATCCATAACTTGTAACGTTTACTTTAGGAAATACGTCTACATTCGCTACTCAGTATAAAACGTTTCGATACGATCATGTATATCTGATGTCTATTCCTTAGAGTCCTTAATAACTCTTTAAGATACGTAAATTTAGTCGTTTCCGTATTTATAATTTAATTGGCAACGGATTGTCTGTATTAAGAGATAGCTTGTCATCTAGGGCTTAGACATTTTTAATTTTTGACTGTCGCTTTAATTAGTATTTTTGGGGTGGTTCTATGTGTTTTCTACGCTATGCGTCGCATAGCGTCCTACTTCCGGATACATTTGTCCGTGCTATCATCAGGGTGCTGTCTGTCATTTCCAGCCTTTTAAAAAAAATGACACATCTGTTGGCTCCGTTTTTCCGTGTTGGAGTAAATCCAGTATGAAGTTTCTTTATAATTTTTGGAGAAATTCAGCAAATAGTAAGCAAAATTTTATATACTTTTGAGATCTTTCAGGTGAGTGTTTAAAACTTATGTACGTCATTGAAGCTCCTACGTCATTACTTTGAAACCAATAATTCGAAGATAAATGGTTTAAACTACATAACGTTCTGTGAAGATTGAAAACTTTAAATTTA
>JAHWXV010518658.1:0-16473 GCA_024586415.1 Phrixothrix hirtus | reverse complement strand
CTATAAACGTCTCGGTGTTTAGTTGTCCTCGCTGTAATGCTTGATATTTTCGTTTTACGGCAGCACGAGCTTCAATAATTTTACGCTTTAACTTTCTCTCTTTCGCATCCATATTTACTGCTTAGCTCTTGATAACAGCTTCGGAATAGCCTTTCTATGAGTCTGTTTACAGGTTTATAGGTCCGCTTACAGGTTTTACAGGTTTATAGGGTTTTACATGTTTACATGTTTACATGTCTGTTTTACAGGTTTTACAGGTTTTTACGGGTTTTACAGGTTTTTACAGGTTTTTCGACGATCTGCATATAACAGAATGAGCCAGATCTGTTCACGAGGGATCTGTATATAGGATTGAAGCATTTTTACTTTAGTTGTTGATTATATAATGATCGAAACCTTTTCTATATCTGTCGGCTTTAATGTCGAAATCTTTATGGATACTGAGAAAGCCGTAGGCGTCTTGCCAGCACTTTGAACAGAGTTCTCTAAATTTGTTCATATAATGGGTTTATAAGTTTTCTCTATAAGTGTCTCGGTGTTTAGTACTCCCCACTGTAATGCTAGATATTTTCATTTTACAGCAGCACGAGCTTCAATAATTTTGCTTCTTAGTTTCTCTCTTTCACATCCATATTTACTGTTAGGTTCTTGATATATAACAGTTAATGAGCACAGATTTTACAGGCCTGTAAATAACTTTTACTTTTACAGACCTGTAAACAATTTTTACAGGGCTGTACACAATTTTACAGGGTTGTAAACAACTTTTACAGGGCTGTAAATAATTTCTACAGGGTTGTATACAGATAGCTGTTTAAAGATAGAGAGAGAGAGAGAGAGAGATCTATTCACGAAGAAGCTGTATACACGATTGAAACATTTTTTACTTTAGTTGTTGATTATATACTGATCGAAACCTTTTCTATATCTGCAGGCTTTAATGTTAAAATCTTTATGGATACTGAGAAAGCTGTAGGCGTCTTGCCAACACTTTGAGCAGATTTCTCTAAATTCGTCGTAAGGCATATCAGTTCCAACGTGATCTTCGTAAACTTGCTTTAAATTTAGATCGTCTTGCTTAAATAGCACTAACATGTTAGCATTGTCACGAATTAAATGCTTTGGAATTCTTGTATATGTCTGACAGAGATAGAAACAGTCTACCGCATTATGTCTGCCCATGCCAAAGTACGCTCTAATGTTATCCTGCTTCTAGCATTCTATTTCATCGAAAATAAACACCGAATTGGCGTTGGCATCCCAAGGAGGTAGAATTCCCTCGTTTTCATTAAACGGAAAGTAGTTTACGCCTTTTATCGGTTTTAATACTTGTTCTAGAAATTGGTATTTAGTAGGATGAAGCGATTTTGAGAAAATGTAGACATTTTTAAATTTTAAACCGTTCGCGTCGATAAGCAGCGTCTACATGACGTTCGTTTTTCCGCAATTTGAAGGACCGGATATGACGCAGTGTATACTGTCGCTCAACAGCTTCCCATGTTTACCATCTTTGTTGCTGTCGTTTTTCACATCTACGCCATCAAAGTTAGATACGGACAGACAGCACTTTTGCTTTACCAATTTCATGGTTGAAGTTACCAAACTACTAACCTCAAAGTATTTGTGACCACCGCTTTTATACCTAATAATAAAACGCATAAAGTACGCATAAAATGATACATATATAATACTATTTTCAAAACTAATTACAAGCTTATATTTTTTTAACTTCTAAAGTAAGAGGATTATATTCAATAATTGTATCATGCAATAACAGACAATAGGCGACCGCACTCTGAGGAAAACTTCAACGTTTCCATCTCCAATTTGATGTCGACGGTGGAATTTTTCAGATTTTCATTTTGATTTGAGCAATCGATTACGAATATGGGGCAATCCTTGAACTGCTTGTAGTTGAATAGAGGAGAACTTCTCTCTCTTTCGTAGTAGTCACGTTGAAAGTTTGCGTAGTTAAGATACGCCTAAGCATAATTGTTGTTTTCGAAGCCCAGCAGCATATGTTCTTATAGGTACTTCTCTGAATTTAAATGAGGCGATAAATGTGTGATGTCCAAGTGCTTCAATTTTGATGCGCCCACGTCTTTGGTATTTTTCTGAACTGTTTGAAGTCCAATTAGCAACCAACGAGGTTTTTCCAAATTAATAGACGTTTTTATTGGCCAAATGTCCATTTTAGCATTTTTAATTGCAGGTAGCTCGTAAGTCTCCCAGCGACGAAAAGGTAAAGATATTTTCTGGTTTTTATTCAAGGAATTGTATAAATTGAGTTTGGCTTAATCGCTGAGCGTTAAATGAGGCATTTTCCAACTAATTTCTTTCACAGCACCTTCATAGCAATTTCTATATGATCTAGCCATTATTAAGACCAACTCTTGGCGCATGTTAATAATCGGTTTTTTATACATTTCCCAAAACCCTAGTACATGTTTCAAAGGTATTCAGACAACGAAGCGCTTCTCAAGATCATATTGAAAATAGTTATTTGCAGTATTTTTGACGGCCCTTCCGGTTAAATTTAACCTGTTCAGATCATCAGACCTGTAAGATAGATGCATAACATTTGACGGCACTCGTAATTCCAGGCATTTCGCAGGAATCAATTCTTTTTCCACCTAATTCATAGCGTATTTCCTCGAACAAGAAGCATGGAAAATTTTTCGTAAACCCGTACTCCTTACTTTCAGCATCCGGTAGCTTGTTTTCTTTTGTCGATCCGATAATATAGATATAACTATTGTGGGTATTCGTTATTAGTTCTTGATTTTGAATTAAAATTCCGACTTCATTCGAATGCTCATTTGTTCTAGAGCCGTAGGGATAATAAGTAGGCAGTTCTTCCTTGATAATGTCATCATCGTAGGTGTAGGTTTTGAAAACATCAAGTTAGGACATTTTTATCTTGTTCTAACTCCAATAGATTTTAGAAAAAGTTCTTCGGCAGGCGATAGCAGCTCTTTAGAACGCCGTCTCTCTCTATCAAAAGCAAACGTGCGTAGATGTGAGCTATTTCTTTTATAGTAGTCGTATGCACTGAGATCGTTGACCAAAGTTCTAGGCTGATGCTGCTGCTGAAATCTAGGGGATTGAATCCTAAATCTGAGACCCATCTTCCCTCAGTTCAAACTTGCATAGCTCTAGGCACACCGAGAACGGCTCGCACCAAAGTCAATAGGTCGACCCACCTGATCTATCAGATCGATGGAAATTTTTCTTATAATTTCCGTATTAAGTTCTAAATATGGTGTATTGACAGGTTTAGGATTGATACTGTGTCCTGGTTCTATGTCAGTAATACCAAATTCGTATATAGTGTGTACGGGCTCGCCGTTTCTATATGCTCCCTTAATAATGTCGCACTCTACATTAACGTGCGTATACTTTGATATTAGAACGACTTCTGAAGAAGTATGGAGTATGTTCGTTTTTAATAGTCCAGATTTGAAGCCGAGCATGCGACCGATATTTTGGGGTTTTCTAAAATCAACACCGTACACACAGTTGAACTCGCACTTGTCAGTGTTTAAATTCGGCGCCATATGAAATCTATCATCATTCGTCTTAAACAATTTCAAAAGGCTACGGTGTATATATTCGCTTATATCATCACTTTCGTACGAACCGTGCGGAATCTCAATTGTTCCTTCGTTTTCATTTTCGTCTATGAAATGGAATCTGTTGTTTTCTTCGGTAATATTTCGTATTGAGTTTGCGCCGTGAAAACCAATCTGCTCTAATACGTATGCGTAACGATTGTCTACTTCCCACATAGGATAAATTAGCGAAACGGCTTTGTTGCCCGCAACTGTTATACTGAACGTTTTTGCCATGACGTATGATGCTGTTGACTAATGAACATCACTATGCAACGCTTACTTATATAGAAAATTTAAACATAAATGCCCGCAAACTGTTGTGTTAAAGTCTTGCTCGCGCTCATAGTTATAATGAATTTTACAGCCCCGAAAATAGTCTAGCACTTCTTGAGGTGGCACGAGGTCACAAAATCTATCGTAATAGAAAACCTCGCTGTTATTCTTCTTATAGCAAGTCCAGTGGGTCGCAGGTCCATCTTGACTATCCAAATTGATTATTGCGCACTCACAAGTCCATGCCTTCTTAGGCAAATTATTTTGAATAAATGCGCCTCTGAAGTGAGGTATATTTCTGGCGTACTTTTTCAAATCTACATCGGTCAGCACTCCTCGGGGCAACTTTAGAATTTTTTTGAATTTGTACGTAGTTGTGGTAGAGGAGAGGTCAGAAATAGAGCGCTGCCACGCTTATAAGTTCTTAAATAAATTCCTCTGCCTTTCTTTCCAATAGCAGCCGCTTTCATAACTTGATTATGGCTTTCGGTTTCCTCCTGCAGGTTTTTTTGCAGCTTTGGCATTATTAACTACCTTAGCAATACCACTAGCACCGCCTCCCAATGCCCCTACAGCAAATAAATCCGCAAACGGTGGTATCAAGGGCGGAAGAAACCCGCCTGTTTTAGGTAGCGTTATTACGCGAGGAACTTTAACATTTTTTCGGCTTCCGATAGCTTTTATGGCAATACGAGCGGCAGTTAGAGCCGGCTTTATTAGACTTAGTAAACTGCCTCCGGCCAAACTTCGAATAATATATTTGACTGAATTTTTGATCTGTTTAAGGACATGTTTATTAAAACATACGCGCCCTCTTTTCCTCTTTGAAATAGCTCCGACCCGTCTACGATATTTCCGCATCTTGTTGCGTGTCAAGCAGCAGCCCATCCTAAACTTTCTTTTTGTTTCATTAGCCGTACCTATAGCTAGCGCAGATGCTTCTTCTCCAAACAAGGCGTCTTTTGCTTTGAACCTTTGCCAAGCTCTCTCCTATAAAATATGATCCTCCCTGTATCTTTCGCTTAGATCGTTGGTTAAACTGTAACTTATATCATGCCGTTTACAGGCAACGTCTAGTGGATTTATATCCGGGTCTCTATGAGCGAGACGTTTTTCTAACTTAGTACCTGGACCGCAATACTGATAAGTGGATAAGTGAGCTTCAAAAGGCAATTTGTTAATGAGCGTATTCACAACACCTGCCCCCTTTCGTTGTCTAGGCATAACTAAACAGCTTGCTTTTCACGCCCACTCTATTTATACTTTTTGATGGAAAATGTAAAAAAGAAAAATAACGATGAAGTGATATTTATTGTTTTAAATAATATTAACTGCGTTAAAATTTATACAAACATCGTACATTTATATTCTAGCTCTTAAAATTAACAGCTTTTATAAAACAATTTTAATTTTTTGCTCAAATGGCGCTGCTTTACATCCAATTTGAACTTATTCAAATTTTTTTCGTTCGCAATTTTGAGTGACAGCATCTTGCATGTTGCTAGCATCAGTTTCTGGATATCAGCATTTGGTTGCATATTCGTTTAGGTTGTTGTTTCAGTTGTGTGTCGTATGTTGTACCTTAATGTCGAAGATTGACAATGAGGTGCATATTTAAAGTGTTCTGAAAGCGGGTCATCTTCCCTGCGCCACATATGTAGAGTTATTCCGCACCAATTGCACGCAACTTTATCGCTTTCTTTAGTCCAAAAGAATCCCTTGGTTGCTAAGACTTCGGTTAAAACAAGTCCTTTCTATAAATTAGTTCCTTGCGAATCATTAAATGACTATAAGCGGTGATGCCAACATCGTATGTATAATTATTCATAAACTTCGACGCTTCTTTGCACATGGTGTGTACGCGCCAGGTTACTAGCATACTAAAGAATCATTTGAATTGCATCAACTTTAAAAGTACTTGTGCTTTGATTTACATGTAATCATATAGGGAAACGCAATTTTTCACCTAGAATTGTAAAATTTGCATGTATTCTTATAGCAAAGTAGCACAAACTGGAGTAGTGGTGGTGACTAAGTCACTCATACCATTCATTTTTATCTGTTACAAGGGGGTTGCCCCTTGAACCACTCACGAGCGGTATGCGGTCATGTCCTCTCTGCCTCATTCTTGTAGGTCCCTAGATGTCTCAAGGGCTACTGTCAGCTAGTTCTTTATAAGAGGGGAGCACTGGACAGTAGTTTTGCGCACACTCGTCAATGTTTTATTCTTACGCTAGCTAGCACGATACTAAGCTCTAGCGTCTAGTGTAAATAACAAGGAATTATAACTATGAGTTTGAGTTGACTACCACGATGCTAAGCTCTAGTGTCTAGCGGAGAATAAACTAACCAAAACTATACTAAGGCTGATTCTAAGTTAACTGGCACGATAACTAGGATCAAGTGTTTAATGTGGAACTAACTAACTAATGTACTATTCTAAGTTAACTGGCACGATAACTAGGATCAAGTGTTTAATGTCGAACTAACTAACTAACGTATGGTTCCAAGTTAACTGGGCGCGATAACGAGGATCAAGTGTGCAGAATAAACTAACTAAATGCGATTCCAAGCTAACTGGGCACGATAACGAGGATCGAGTATTTAGTGATTGTTACGAAAATATTTAAACGGGGGTCAATGGTTAATAATAAAATTTGCGCGTACTTACTGTGTCGAGGCGCCAGGCATCGGGACGCTGGTGGCAGCGGCAGGTCGTTCACGGTGAGCGCGGCACAGGTCGACTGGGCGGCTGGAAGTATCATCAGGCTGACGGCGTGAGACGGCTGTCGGTTGTCGAGACGGCGCTGTCGTCTGAGCGGCTGGTGGTCTGTAGCGGGCTGGTGGAACGTGACGGCGGGCAGCGGGAAACTCCTCGGCGAAGCGGCGTTCGGGAAGGCGCTTTACTGATGCCGTCGGCTCAGCTCTACAAACTATCGTATACTTGGTCTCAATCTGCCTACTCCAAGCACCGAATAGTTCCCAACTACTAGTCACTTGGTCTCAATCTGCCTACTCCAAGCTTCTACTAGTCACACCAACTACTGAATTGTTTTAGGATTTGGTGCAGCTTTTATACTGCTTGGCAGGAGAAAGTGGCGTAATGCTGAACTGCCATTGGTATTCACGGAATACCAACGGAAATCGTTGTTTAGAATTGCAGTACATTTTCCATATGCAATACTATCGGTTATTCTGTCGTCGGTACGTGCACACTGATATGAACCAGCTAGTTTTGCAGCAACCAAGTTAGTGTAGCGTTGTCGAAAGAAAACTAAAAGATGGAATATTATTGTTGCGAGTTGCAATATTTTCCACAGCCTCGTGATCAGGTTGATGGACTGGAGTGTAAAAAGCGCGAAATTTTTTTGTATTGTCGGTGCAATTGCGTAACCTATCGAACTAAAATGGCAACTAAAAGAAAACTTATGTTTGACACCGATGATGAAGACATGGTTCCCCTCACTGAATCTGAAAGTGAAGAGGAATATCTCCCTAGTCCGAATGCTCAAGTTGAGAATTTTACATGGCCTGATTTTGAAGGTAAAATTTTTTTATTACTTTAGAATACATTTTTTAATAAAACTTATTTTATAACCATCAAAGATACAACTGCTGCTGAGGTTAAAGAAGACTCAACATGTGGTAACAGTAAATACCTTCAGCGGAAGACGAAACCGCAAACTTTAGCTGGGCCAATTCCGAAGTTGTGCGGGAAGGAAGTAAGTTTTTTTTTTAGTTTTTCGTTATTCATATTTCTAATGAAATAATGCTTGTAGACAAAGCCGAAACGAATCTAATATCTGCATAGTCGGCGTTCATCGATGACAACATTCTTCTGCAAGTAGGATGCGAATTAAAAAACAATTTTCAACCTGCAGTCTGTATAAGTTACTTAAGGTGTCGCAAAAGATGTCTTCCTTTCAACATTGAGGAATGGAACAGCGTTTTGTGCATGAAAACGGAACAGTTTATGCGAAATTTTCAAATGGAGAAATACTACATAGGCTACGAAATTACAAACGACCTATACACGCATTTTAAGGGCGAAAAAAATCATTAGAATACTTCAAGGGAGCAACATTATTCAGTTTTCCGAGAACGGCATGAAATCATTATTCAACATTAGAGATCTAGTAACCCAAAAAATGAGCTTTCTTAATCGTCACGAACAGAACTGGAATTACGATTTGTTCGTAGAAAAGGTAACCGAAATTCTTGGTAACGAGGAGCTACGCGATGAAGCGAGCTTATTATCTAAAGGTAGATTCCTAGCGCAAAACTTAGATTTCCTATCGCTAAATAATGATAAAGACTTTAAGTTTATAGCCGAAACTGTCGATATTTTCCTTAAAATCTTTGTAAAAGATGTCATGTACAGTATTTTATAAAATATGTTATATGTGTAAATAATTCTAAAGAAATACATTTCTAAAATTAAAATTTTTTATTATTCTATATTCAAATGGTGTTTGAGTTGTAGAACTATATTACCTTATTTTATTTTAAGTCAGTTTTATTTGAATGGTTGGATTATATTTCATTGTTTAACTAAATGAATGGCGATAACTTATCAAAACATATCCTGTTATACATTAATTTGAAATAAATACATTTTTAAATTTAATATTTAATATTTAATTTAATTAAACACGCAAATATTAACTTCTACAAAGGCTTTTACGAATAAGGACATTTTGAATTCCAGAGAGGGTATGGCGTCATCTCTGATTTATGTAATTAATTTTATAAGTCCATTTATTAAAATAACATTTTGAATTTACTGGCATGCGTGACGTCATCTTTAACCTAATAAAATCCGATAACTACATCGATATACCCATAGATGGCGTATGCATCCACTTTTAAATAGTAGGGCCCCATTTCTACCGCTGGGGAAAAGCTCCGGGACCAATTTCTACACCCAGGGCTTCGAATTTAGATATAATAATAAATTCATACGTGTTTAAATATTCAAATAAATTTTACAAGTCCTTAATGCATTTTGAATTTCAGATAGAAAAAAGGCGGGATACATGGGTGTGACGTAATATTATTTTTTACCGCCATATAAAAATATATTATTCTACAAGTCGTTAAATTAACATTCTTTGAATTACATATGTACGTAACGTCTAGTTAGTTTTTAGAGTACTTATTTTAAATGTTTGCTAATTTTCCAACAAAGTCTTTTTCTATCTTCATTATTATTTCGAATTTCAGACAAAAGGACGTAAACAGTTCTGTAATTTTGACCTCATTAAAATTATAGCTACATAAAGCATATCCAAATACAACATTATCAGTAGTCTCGTAGCTGTGAGTGCATTTTCGCCTACCACACATTTCCCAACCGAATGGAACAGCGTTCCAATATTGCTCTCGGCGGATGTTGAATAAGTCCCTTTTTCTAAATTATAAAAAATATTCTGACATCATATTTAAACTACAAAACCCGATTTCTCTTTTTCTCTCTCTCTCTCTCTCTCTCTCTCTCTCTATAACACTATACAAATTAGAGAAAAACGATAGAGATGGTGTTAGATTCGAAAATGGTTGTCCATTACCCAAGTCGCAGAGTGTGATGGTGTAGTTCAACATAGCAACGATAGATGGGGGTGAGGGACGACTTGGGTAAACTACATCCGTCACACTAGTAGATGGTGTAGCCGAGTCGCAAACCTAATCTTTAACTATAACTACACAACTACACACGTAGGTGGCGCATGGATTCACTTTAAAAAATAAATATAATAAGGGGGACCACTTCTATCTCTGGGGCAAAGCATCTTTTAATAGAGGTGGCCACATTCCTACACCTAGGGCTTCGCCCCTTCACCAACTCGGTGAACCGAGACGCAAACCTAACCTTTAACTATAACTACATAGCTACAAACATAGATGGCGTATAAGTTCACTTTAAGAAATATATATAATAAGGGGGCCCACTTCTATCTCTGGGTAAAGGCACCTTATAATAGAAGTGGCCACATTACTACACCTAAGGCTTGGCCCCTCCACTAACTCGGCGGCTATCTTGGGCCTCATGCTATAGCTGCCATCTTGGGGGCCCCATGCTCTGGCAGCCATATTGGGGTCCCATTCCTGCAGCTAGGGCTTCCTCCACTCCATTAGCTATAGGCTACGCCCATCAATCGGCTCTGCCTCCATCTTGGGTCCACTTCCGCTCTGGAACTCATATTATCCTACTACTCACGAACAATGGATAATTTTAATGATTTATTTAAGGCCTAATTAGTTTAGTAAATATCTATCTCCAAATCACTAGGTTTGTACTCCCATATTGTATTGTAATTGAGGCATACAAGAACCTGAATTTAATCTAGGCTAGATTATTGATGTTCTCTTTGGTTGCCGTTCGCTTTTCCTGTAAGTATTTAGCTGCATCAGTTTTGCCGACGTTAAAATCGATGGCGCAATGAACTTGCCTTGTAACTAGTTAAGCCCAAGGAGCTTATTGAACATTGATATTTGTTGATGAGACAACCTGCGGCCCCTTCTCATTGTAGCAGCCGGCAAACGATAAATCCCTACAGATGACTGAATTTGTATTTTATTGTCTCATGGCAAATGATAACATAATAGATACGATCACATTGACAATTATTTATTTTAAAATTATGAATTGTTTTCTAGCCTAATATCTTTCTCTTTACTCCTAACATTTGATTAAACTAACGTATGTTTCAATCCTCATAGTATAACTAAAATTAGTCCTAGTATTTGATCAAATAACTCAACATGGCCATAAGTTGTCTGATGGACCTAAGTGGTGACTAGGCCTTAATTTATTCTTTTCTGGAAGGTACCATGTATACCATAGCAAATGCTTTTAATAAAAAATAGACCAAAGTTAATAATTTCGAATTGCATAGTATTAAATTAAAGTAAAAACTTACTTTTTACTAATTGTTAAAACTTCAACTATACCTGCATGCATAAATAGAACATAACCAGTTAAATTTAACATGTAAATCCAAACTAAACCTTTAATAATATTAAAAATAAGAAAGATAGTGAAAAAGTATAGCTACAAACTACAACAGTTAAAATTCATAATTAAAATGGAATGGGTGAAAAAATCAGTGAAAATTATTAATTATGAGTGATATCTGGACAGTATAGTAGGACTTCAGTATCCTAACAGGAATTTTATTAAAAAGAAAATGGTATTTGTAACAGAACAGAAGATTGATCAAATGAATTTATGTCGTTAATAAAAACAGCAAATTTAAATATACTTTTATATTCAGTAATGGAATGCCAGCACAAGCCTAAAGCTGTGTTGTATTGACTCCATTTATAACAGTGTCTGCTACATCATAAATTGAACTTTCAAGAAATTACAGTAACTTATAAGTTTATTCCTAAATTCGGATGAAAGAAGAATTTGTGATAATCAAACAGACTAATACTGTTAAATGTGACACTTATTTGTAATTTGTATCATCAAACTACGTTTTAGCTAAATTCGCGCAAGGTGATTCTTATTTTAAATATTTAGTATAATTTCCTTAAAGCGTTTGTAAGCAGTTGTAGATCTTTTGTATTTAGTCTAAGTAATGTAATATATATTTTAGGTACTTTATTTGTTAAACAACACAACAAAGCAATGAAAGTTATTTGAAGTATTTTACGAAACTTGATACTTCTACTTTAATATATTATTTTATTAAATAGCTTGTAGCTACCGTGTTGAAAGTTACAGAGTAGCACAGTATTCCTTATAGTTTGTTATATTTTAAGTTTGACACCTCAAATTATTTAACACCGCACTAGTATCTTTTTTCCTATAGTTTCTATTAAAACACAATTTGGATACTTATAATAATAAATGTTAACGTATTTAAAGGATTTGTATTATTTACGTACTTCACTTCTGAAATTAGTAAGTATTTAATGATTAACATGTCGCATGGTATCTGATAATCTTTAGTAACAATTAATGTTCAAATTATTTAGAAATAATAGTTGAATATTCGTGCAATTTTCGGATAGCTTTAGCGATTACCGAACAAATTTAACAAAATATAAAATTAACCCTTCGCCAGGCGCGCATACAGCTTTCCGTCAGGGCGTGCGTTCCGGTGTTCTATAGGGCGATAGATTAGTTCTATTTTCAAGATGTGTAAATAGTTATGATAGGGTACATACGAGGCAACATTGTTCAATGTACGCTATTTTTTCGGGCCAGATGTACTGTGTTAGTTTCATGTACACCCTACTTTTTGGTGATTGTGCCTGTGTTTCATTGGTTTGAATTATAAAATTCACGTAATTTTACGGCTTGCTTTAATTTATTCGAGGAATGAATTTATGAGTTAAATGTAGGATGCACGCATGTACGTTTGACTGGTTTGAATTGTAGAGTACTAATTTATTAGTGATTTTATTTGCGGCGTTGTAACGATAACGCGTAACTTCAGGATTTGATTCTAATTTTTTCATGGAATGAAATCGTAATCGAAATGTAGAATGTGTTTAATTACTTTGAATTATAAGATTCCAATTTATCCGATGCAGAATAATATCGCGGCATTTCGCAGTATTATTATAATTTATTTGCAAAGTCGTTTGATTGATCGATTTGAATTAAAGAAATTCTAATGTATTCACGTCCACTGAGAAATTAAATATCGTAATTTCGCGGTTTTGATTACATCAAATTGTCCAATTATCATGCTTCCTCATTCATAATCACGTTTAATGGCGTTTAATTATGGTAATTATGGAACTTTGTTAGTTAAATTCACAATTAATAAGTGACAAGAACTTAATCTTAACAGAAATATGTTAACAATAAAATATTGACGTAAATATTTAAGATAAATTTAAGTCATGCACGGTTTTAAGCACGTCGATTTTAACAAAATTAATTTAGACGTAAGAGGAAAAGGGATATCAAGCTGATTAATAAGATATAACATTTAAAGTTTTAAAATAGGTAATTTAAAAACGGGGCTGAAATCAAAAGCCCAGAGAAGACCGACCGCTATTTCGTCTCCTAAATAACCTATTGGAAAGTATCGAGTTCCGTGTTGGCATTTAAATGCACAAATAAATGTCGGAATATGCAAGCTAACATACAACAGTTAAAGTTCGCAGAAATTACGTAGATTTAAGTTAACAATAATTCTATTAAACTAAACAAGTTAGTAGTTCTACATTAGAAATTAAAGTATATAACGGTTAAAATCAATTATATATACAAATGCCCAAGTCAAAAATATGTTAGATTAGAAAGAACCTCAATAGGAAACGGTAAGTAAAGACGTGAACGTATGTGTAATTACTGCAATGAACGAGAATGCTAGTATAAATTCCACCAAGTACAAGGACCAAGTAAGAACTTCAAAATACGCAATGTATATATTGTGGTAGATAGAGTCACGTACGTAAGAAGAAAGGATTGAAAATGGTATAAGGATTGTCAAATAATGTAATTCGTCCAAATTAAAATAATGATTTTGAAAATATAACAAGTTACGAGAAATGTTCCAAAGCCAGTTTGTAATTTTGATTCAAATTTTAAAATAAACTATTATGAAACAATGTTAGTATAATCAACACTTAGAATAATAAGTTAGTAAGTACATGCATATAATAGATCTAGGTATTTGCATTAATTAATAATTAAATTTTAATAAAATAAATACTTGGGGTTAACCTTTGAGTTGTTATAAAATGGGTAGATTTAACTAGTTGATGCATATACCAATATATAAGTAATAAATGTAAATAAGTATTGCAATATAAACAATGAAACAATAGCGTGTAAAAAGGCTCAAGCATTAAAATGAAGTTAGTGCAACTTTGAGTGCGGTTTACAGTCAAGAAACAAATTTTCCTTCAATTAACGTCAATTGGTAATGAAAATGTGAAAAACCTTTTGATACTATTTTCCAGCCATTTAATTAAAATTTATAACAATTTAAAAAAACTGCAATTTCCAATAAGTTCAGGCGCTATCTATCTTTTTTTAGCTCTTAAAATATTGAGGATGGTTTCCATATAGCTACATGATCATATTTGAAGCTTTCTGATACCATTAAAACCGAAACTAAAACTTGATTTATTTAAATATGCCCAAAGAAAAGTAATTTTCTTTGTTTAAAATTATGCAGACTCAGCTTTCTCTTCATAAATTTAATTATAACCCTACTAAATTCAGTAGTCAAACAGTAGCCAACGGGGCATGTTGTACTTATCTTAATTAATTTAAAGTCTCTTTGATCACCAATTACTAGAATAAAAATAAAATAGTTAATTATACAGAAATTCTACGACAGAATAATAAAATAAAGTAGTATACCAAGTCACCTTTTGGATAGCTTGGCGGTAAGCGGGGTGCGGGAGGGGAAACCCCCTCACCCGCGGGGCCGGGGATAAATGCGGGGCTAGCTCCTCCCCGAGTTTTCCACGAGTGAGATGCATGAATGTGTATACAGCGAATGCGAGAAAGACGGAATACGAGTAGCTAAATGGGCGTGTCCAAGTGTGCAAGTAGTGGTGTGGGCGTGTCTGTAAAGAAGTAGTTTTTCCGCGAGTTGATCAGAGTGAGCTCGAAGAGTATGTAAACAGCGAATGCGAGAAGGGTGAAGTATAGTAAGTAAAAGGGACGTGCCCGAATGAAATATGGCCACCAGTAAGTAATAAAGAGGTGTGTCTTGTTAGTAAGAGCAAAATGGCGCGCCGACATGTATTTAAAATGCAAAGTAAGAACAAATTGGCACGCCGACATGTGTTAAAAATATAAATGAATACAAATAATGGCCGCTGCTAGTAAGTAGGTAATAAAGGGGCGTGTCTTGTTAGTTAGAACAAAATGGCGCGCCCATATGTATTTAAAATGCGAAGTAAGAACAAAATGGCGTGCCGTCATGTAAGAAAAATTTAAAGTTTAAAGTTAGAAAGAGAGAAGTGAGGTAAGAGTAGTAAAAGTAAGAGTATGCGTAAGTGTAAGAGATAGATAGAGAGAGAGTAAAGATGACGATGATGCATTATAAGTGCTGGCAATTGAACATTAAAAAGCTGCTGCAAAGTACTTATATAAAATGGCTGCGTTGGGGGGAGCGGGCGGCGGGCGGGCTTCGCGCTTTATTATTTTAAACTAACTGACTAACTAATAAATGATTTTTAAAAATTTAAAATGAGTGAATATGTTTATGGTTAATTTCATTTAAAAGACGTAATTAGGACGTCTTAGAGTTACAAAACTTTAATTTTTAGATAAGTATACCACTTTTTATTGTTTTAAACTAACTAACTGGCTAACTATTAAACGATATTTAAAAAATTAATGTTTATGATTAATTTGGTTCAAAAGATGTAATTTCGAACGTCTTAGAGTTACAAAAACTTTATTTTTAGATAAGCACGCGTAAAAGAAGAAAGAAGCTTGAAATTGACACTTTAAATCTTTAAATTTTTATACTCATAATTATTATATACTTACGTACTTACATGCTTGCGTACATACATACATACATACATACATACAAACCTATTTTAAGCTTTTACGTGAAGTTTTTAATGCCAGGAGTTGACTTCGTGGATGCTAATGACTGTTCTGCTTTTGGCGATATTTTCTGCTAGTTTTGCGCGCTTGCTTGCTCGTTTCAATAATAGAGAGTGAGTGAGTGAGTGAGTGTGTGAGTGAGAGAGAATAAAGGTATAAAATTTCTATGTTTAATGAGTAGTTTGCTAAGCTATCTAGAATTATAATTCCCCCTTATCGTCCCGCATACCCTCGGCCTACATTCCTATATGTTTGAAATGGGCATCTGCGAACACGTGTTCAAGCTAACGGACAAGAATGAACAAGTTGTTATCATTGCCTAAGATGGTAGATATACCCGTGCCGTTAACATCTTCCCCCCTTGCCTCTCTCCACCATCTATTTAACTTTATTATGACGATGAAGTAAGGTGGTATATGTGTTTGCGCTATGAATACTACTGTTAGTTACTAGCTTACGTTCGATAAATTCAGAGTTAAATTCATATTCTAAAGTTTTGTTGGTGAAATTTATTAAGTGTTTTTAAGTGCCGAAATAATGAAAAGAGGCGAAAGAATAGTCGATAGAAATGCATACGAATTATTTAATATGAATTATTATAAAGAAGCATTGGCTAATGCCGCAGCTGCATTGGCAAATGAAAAGATTCGCGTGGACCGCATGAAATAAAACCTTATATTGGCAAACTTTAACGCTGACAATAATAAAATAGGAGATGTAACCGTTACTATGACCGATAATGACGATGACTATAATGAAGCTGCGATTAATAAAAATAATAAGAGGAACGAAGAGGTGATGATGATAGACAATTGGCATGATAACAATGTTGATGATGAGGATGTTTCTACTACTACTACTGCAACTAATGCAACTATCGTCGCTAATACAGGTGTTAACGATTGCAGTGGTCATTATTATTATGATCAAATAAATAAACAGTTATCGTACGCGCAGCAAAGTGCTAGAATTGAAGATTTATTAAATTGCATTAGACATCAATTTCATGATTACAAAAGTAACAATGTGCAACGTAAATACGCGGAA